>JAULJZ010212648.1:0-17522 GCA_032270985.1 Heliamphora pulchella | reverse complement strand
TTACCTTCAAAAATGTATAGCTATATATTTATATTGATTAAGTAAGACTGAAGAAAATAAAATAAAAAAATTATCAAATCAAATCACAGTCAACAAGATCCTAATTTCCTAATGTGTTGGTTCTAGTAATCAATCCATAATTAACAAGATTCTAATTACCTAATGTGTTACTTCCAATATTGCTTGCAATTTAACCGATGTTGACGCTCCTCACTATCAATAGTAGCAAATGCTTCATATAAGGAAGGCATAGGTGGGGTGTTTAAAATATGAATTTGGAGAGACTCAAATTCAGGTTTCAAATCCATTAAGAACTGATACGTATGATGACAAGTGAGCCGTTTAACTCGGCCAGAAAATCACTTAATGGCTCATATTAGTCCAACTCTTCCCATTAAGACTGTAAGTATCCAAAGAATTTCAACCACGGAGAATCCGAAAACCACTTGGGAGGCATGAGAAATATTTTGATATAGCGCAAAATTGCAGGCATCATTCTGGGCTTGTGCATACATCTGTGTCAATGCAGTCCATAATCGAAGAATATTATCATTATACATGAACATATTGGAGGCATGTTCCTCCATAGAATTGAAGATCCAATTCAGGATGGTGCAATTATCAACATCCCACTCGAAATTGTAGGCATTATTCTGGGCTTGTGCATACATCTGTGTCAATGCAGTCTATAATCGAGGAATATTATCATTATACATGAACATATTGGAGGCATGTTCCTCCATATAATTGAAGATCCAACTCAGAATGGTGCAATTATCAACATCCCACTGAACACGCTTAGAATCGGTCTCCGGGTTGGCTGCACTGTCTCCAAGAGCCAATTTGATTTTCCTTTTCCCCTGAGAAAGAGATCAACTCAGCTAGCAATTTTTTTCCCTATTCAACAGTACACTAGTAATACAATGAACAGATGCTTGTTGAGAAAGAGAAAAATCCTATAAAGATGATTTAGAGGCACTCTTGTTACTGGATTCAGTTATAGCGTTCAATAAACATATGTGAACCCACCAAAAAAATATATAGCCGAAGAAGCAGCAGAGTCAACAACAATGCTACCGGAACAAATACGGTAGCTCCAAACAAGTATGAAGAACAAAAATAAGAGATTTACCACATTAGTAAATCACAATGAATCATATTTGGGAACGAGATTGAACAGAGAACCAATGGTAAGTGAGATTCGAGAACCCGATTGAATAGATGCCTCGTTGCTAGCAAGGGTCAACGGTGAGGGTTAACTAGAGGATTGATGTGATCGTCGATGAAAGACCAAGGGGTCGATGGCGAAGTCGTGTTTGCAAACCAGAGGGCCGCGTGACGTAGTGTTCACAAACTAGAGAAGAGGTCGTCGACTTGGTGTTTGGGTCGGCTAGGGTTTTGGTCGACTGAAGGGAAGAAGAGGAGATATGAGGTCTGGTCGTCGGCAAAGCAATGGTTGGCGAAGCAATGATCGACTAGGGTTTAAGTAGGCAAGAGGTTTGGGTGATGGCAAAGTAGTCGGCAATGCTTGATCAACAGTAAGTGGTCGATGGTGGGTTGTCGGTGGAACTGGAGTGGTCGCTAGTGAAGGAGGGATGACTAGGGTTTTCTGTTGAAAAGGTGAGGAAAATCCATCAAAATGACAAACGGATCGATCGGTCTTGATAGCGATTATCGGTCTGTAAAAGTACTACGAGCTGCCTCGGACGAATTGATGGACAGATTGATTAAGATTGATGACGGATCGATCGGTCTGTAACAATACTACAAGCATCAAAGGCAGATCGATGGACATATTGATCAAGATTGATGGCCGATCGATCGGTCTGTTAGACGGATCGATGTGTCTGTTTCAAGACTGCGTTATTTAAGCTGCTAGGGTTGTAGCTGTTCATAGATTTTAACCTAGTCTCTCATATTGCTTTGCCTCAAAATATTAATCTTGTATTCTCTCCAAGTTTTAGTGAAAAAACGTGAGCACATGTGCGTAGGAACTACTTGCTGAACTACGTAAATTTGTGTGTCGCATTCTTATGGTTGTTTTCTTGTTTTTCATTTTTTTGTGGCTTGTGCGTGCTTCAGGTGACTTGTGGGTGGGATTAGTGTCGTGCTTAATACCCAACAACTGGTATTAGAGCTCCGGGTTTTGGAGGTTGAAGAACGCAGCATGGCAAAAGATGGAAAGATCAAGATTAAGAAGTTTAATGGCTCGAACTTCGCCCTCTAGAGGATGTAGATCGAAGATGCTTTATACCAGAAGGATTTGTTTCTTCCTTTGATCGGGGAGAAGCTGGAAAAGATGTCGCGGAATAAATGGGAAATACTGGATTGTAAAGCCTTGGGGACCGTGCAATTAAGCCTTGCACCGTCAGTGATGTCCAACATCGCAAAGGAGAAGATGACGACAGATTTGTTAAAGGCGTTGGAAAAGATGTACAAAAAGTCTTCAGCGTCAAACAAGGTATAATTGATGAAGAAGTTATTTAACTTGAAGATGGCGGATGATGCCATCGTGGCCGAACATTTCAATGACTTCAATATCATCACGTCTTGTCCAGTTTGCCAAAAAGTTGGAATGGCTTGGTTGTGGCAGTAACTCCTTGGAATTAATAAAGTTGAAATTGGAGGATGTTACCGGTTTTATTCTGGGAGAAGAGTCACGCAAAAGAACAGTGAGTGAGGGGTTGACGTCAGGGTCAGTTTTGAATGCTTACAGTAGAAGGAGAAAGAATGATAGAAGAAATCAGAAGGACCGAGGACATCACAGATCCAAGTTACGGGGAAGATCACAATTGCGAGGTGGCGATTAGAAATCTTGTGACTGCTGGAACTATGGACAGAAGGGTCACTTCAAGAAAGACTGTAAGGATCTGAGAAAACAGCAGGATGACACAAAGCAGGGGGGGGGGGGGTAAGGTTACAGTAAATGTTACAGATGATGAAAATGTCAATGCTTTGGTTTGTGCTTTACATTTTAGAACTGATCTTGGATAGTTTACTCGAGAGCATTATTCCATGCTACTCGCATGGATATTCCTCATAGTTATGTGAAGGGGAATTTCGGGAAGGTCTACTTGGGGGAGGAGGAGGCTTGCAATATAATTGGAATGGGTGAGGTGCAGATCACACAAGGTAACGGTACAGTATTGAAGCTGAAGGATTTTAGACACGTGCTTAGTCTAACAAGAAATTTGATCATTGGGTCAGTTGGCATAATATGGAATTTTGACGTCGTTTGGAGGAAATTCCTGAAAGATGTGCAAAGGGTCATTGGTTTTAGACCGGGGTAAAAGGAGGGTATTTTATATGTATCTTCGGGTTTTTACATCAGGATATCAGTGGCCACATCTGAGGTTGATGCCGGTTAGGGGTGTAATTTTGGTTCGATGCCTGGTATTGTGCGGCCCGAGCCCGGATATAGAATTTTTGGGCTTGGGCCTATTTCTCAAAGCCTGTGGGACGACCCGGCTTGGCCCGTTGGTCCGCCGCTTTAGCCCGCTCTATGGCCCGCCTTATATAATAAACTAATATGTTAATAACTAATAATAAACTATAAACTATAAAAATTAATAAACTATAAACTATAAAAATTAATAAACTTATAATAAATAATAAACTAGTAAATTAATAATACATTATAAACTTATAGTAAGTAAATTATTAAACTTATAATAAATTAATAATATAAAGTTATAAACCATAAACTTGTAAAATAATAATAAATTTAAAAACAACAAACTTAAAAACTAATAAACAAATAAAGTATAAACTTATAAGTTAATAATTTAATAACTAATAATAAACTATAAACTATAAAAACTAATAAACTTAAATAAACTAATAAATTAATAGTACATTATAAACTTATAAACTAACATAAACTATGGAGTATGAACTAATAAAATATAAACTTATAAACTAATAAAATATAACGTCATAATAATAAGTAAATAATGAACTAATAAGTAATAACTAATAACTAATAATAAACTATAAATTTATGTAACTTATAAACTAATGTTAATATATTAACTGCTACTAATAAAGTAGTAAACTAACATTATATTATAAATTTATAAACTAAATAACTATAAAAGTAATAAAATTATAAACATATATAACAAATTAAACAAAAAAATAAATAAAGGGAAAAAAATTAAAAGCCCGTTTGGCCCGCCCAAGGCTCGCCGAAAAAGTCTAGGCTCGAGACTCGAGTTTGAGTCTAGTACCCCTAGGGTTTGGGCCGACTCTTGACAAAAAAAGTCTAGTTCGGCCTAAAGATTTAGCGCGAGCTCGCCAGTCCAAGGTCGAGCTTGGCCACCTAAGCCACGGTCGGATCTGGCCAAAATTACACTCCTATTTGGTGATCAAAACTTAGGCACTATGGGTAATTTTTTTATACGATTTTTTATCTTTTAGTAATTTTTTTATGTTAGTTCAAATCATGATATTTTTTAGATCTCTCTCATTATAAGAAACTAGAAAAGTAGAAAAATTAATCAAAAATTAAAAAAAATCAAATAAGACAAAAAAGCCACTTTAAGGCTTTTAAGTGATTTTTCTCGTCTTTAGCAAGTTTTTTAAAACTTTTTTTAAAATGGCTATATTTTTAGATTTGTGTTATCATAATGAATCGAGAAAGTAAAAAATTAGCTCAAAAAATTAAAAAAAATCATAAAAGACAAAAAAAACACAAAAAAGGCACAAAAAAGCTAACCAAATAGAGCCTTAGAGATTTAGAAATTTGCTCTTTACAAAATTTTAAGTTCCAAATTTTTGAAGGTCTCGTTTAATAATTTAATTTTAAGTCAAATTTTTTGTTTTAAGTTAATTCAAACCAAATAAATAAAAATTTCATTTATTAAGATTTAAGAGTGAATTAAAGTCAAAAGGTAATCGGATAACAAACTTGGTGCCAAAAGACAATAACATAATAAGCTAAAAAAATTTAAGTCAAAAAATTATAACTTTTTTATTTTTATTTTTATATAATTTATATTGAATAGAGATCTTGTTTGATATATCTCAACGAGTAAATTTTAAAAATATAATTTTTATAAAAAATAAATAAACATAATTAAAGTTATGATTTTTTTAAAAGTATATAAAATCATTTTAGGTTAATAATAAAAAAAACTAACTAATATCCAATAAACAAAAAGTAAAAAATTGAGGTCGACAAACAATACTAAAAGCTTCTTTAGGTTTTAAGTCAAAAAGTTTTAAATCCACCTTAGAACCAAACGAGGCCTAAGTGCTACCAACCCTATGGTGTTAATTTATACTATACTTTACATTGATTTTAATTTTATAAAATTAATCTTTTAAAAATTTATCAAACTGCCAATAAATTAATCCAAATATTTTAAAATATTAAAATAATAATAATAATAATAATAATTTTTTTTGGGCGGGGGTTAGTCCCAAGCAACAAATAATAATAATAATAATAAGTACAAACAAGACATGCTTGGCAGCATCCATTAAATAATTATGGAATAATTTTTTAGTGTACTTAATGTCGGTGCCCCTTAATATGGCCTCATTTGGCAATTGGCTCTAAATTCAGTTTTTTTTTATAATTTTTTTATTTAAAATTTAAAAAGCAAAAATTATCTGGATTAATAACTCAAAAACTTTTAATCTTTTAACCTTTTACCCTTTTACTTTTTTACATAAATTCTTTTAATATATATTTAAAAAATATCATAATTTTTATTATACATATTTATTTTTTTTATCAAATTTATATTTTTAAAATCTACTTATCAAAATTTATCAAGATAAGATCCATAAAGAATATAAAATTATCTAAAAATAAATTATTTAAAAAAATTATAATAATTTTGAACTAAGTTTTTTTTGTATATTAGCTTAAAGCCACTTTAAGTCATCTTTTTAGTTTATTATCTTTTGACTTAAAGTTACTGCTACAGTTCACTAAATAAATTTTTTTGCGTACTTAGATTAAATTAATTTTAAGCAACAAATTTATTGCAAAATCAAATTTCCAAACGATGCCTATATACGACGAAAGTAAGAGTTTTAAGTTTTCAAGCAATATGGAACATTCATCACTGTTGATGAGTCTTTTCGGGTCCCATTTATATTTAGGCTGTAATTAGGTTTTTTTGATTTTTTAGCTAAAAATATAAAAAAATTAAGTTAAAAAGCCAAAAAAATCAACTTTTCCGTTTCATAAAAAGTCAAAAACTAAAAAGTTAAAAATTCAAATCAAAACAAAAATTTTCAAAATATTTAAATGAAATTTCCACCGCTTTTAAAATACAGTAATACCTCTTATTCATAACTTATTTACTATCACTACCAACTATATATAATTGTTAATATTAAATATATATAAGGGTAAAAATGTCAATTTTGAACAAAAAATAAAAAAAGTAATTTTTTATCCAAATAATCAATTTTAAAAAAGTTAGCTTAAAAATTAAGTTACTAAACAATTTACTTTGAACTCAATTTAAATTTTTAATTAAAAATGCAAAAAAAAAATTTAACCTAGCTAGTTACCAATCTAGCCGTTAAAGATTATAAATGTGACACATTAAATAATAAAAATAGATATATGTAGCATTATCATTCTGTGTAGCATAGAAGTTCAAGAGGGATCAGGCCAAGGTTGTGCCTGATTAAAATAATTTGTTTATTTAAAATTATTTTGAGCATTTGAATTCTTTTAAGTAAAAATTAGGTAAAATAAGTGCCAGTTTGGGATAGCTTTTAAGCTTAATTTTTAAGAAAAAATTTAATTTTTTTTGAAAAAAAAAAAAAAGTGAGAGTGTGTAAAATAATTTTAAAAAGTAAATATTAAAAGAAACAAAAGGAGAAAAAAAAGATTCAACTTTTTTTATATTATCTTGAAAGCCGTGCAAACTTATTATTATCGAACAGTACTTATTTAAATTAGAGATATCCCCTTAAGCCCTTAAATTTTAAAAATCTTGGACTAAAAAATAGGAGCATTTGAGAAATAAAATTACAGTTGGTATTGAGACAATAAATTAGATTTGCTTTGTATAATAGTATATATCTACTATATTATAACAAAATAATATAATATTTTTGTGCTCTAAACTCTTAATTTATTTTTTAGAAATTTTAAGTTTTTTTTATAAAAAAAAATCATAATCACTTTGTGTGATTGGTCCATCAAGTAAATTTCTCCACCATTTTGAACTACTTTCAAAAAAAAAATGAATAGCTAATTAATGCCTCGTTTGGCAACTTAATTTTAAGTCGAGATTTTCGTTTAAAATCACTTTTAAGTCTAAAAAGCCAAAAGCTTGTTTGGTAGAAATATTGTGTGACTTTATGCCAAAAAGTAAGAAACTTTTGCTTAAAATTATTATAATTTTGTAAAGTTTATTTTTAGATAATTTTATATTCAATATGGGTTTTTCTTAATAGATTTTGACCAGTAAATATTAAAAATATAATTTTTATAAAAAAAATAGATGTGTATAATTAAAGTTATGATAATTTTAAAAAAATATATAAAAAATTTATATAAAAAACAAAAAAGTTAAAAAAATTTAACTTTAATTAAACCGCCTTAAAACTGATTGGCAAAGGAGGACTAAGTTAAAAAAATATGTTCCCAAAAGTCAAAACTTTAAGTAAATCTCCCTATCATTTTGAACTGATTTTAAAAAACGTGAGTAGCTAATTAAGTTAAAAAAATATGTTCCAAATACAAAGCCTTATTCAAGTCAAGAAAAGTTTCAAAAGTAATTCTCCGCTTGATTTAAGTTAAAAGTTAAGTAGGTTTTCATACATTTTTGAATCGGTTTTCGAAAACGTGACTAACGAATTAAGTTTTTTTAATAAAGTATGTAATTGAAAAGTAATTCTACTTGATTTAAGTTATATAAAGTGCTCAAAGGTAATTCTGCTTGATTCCTATGAAAGTTAGTTCGGCTTGATTTCGAAAAAAAACCCTTTTCTTCTCCTTTGAAATTCTGAAACTTTTCTTTATACTGAAGGGATGAATTTGATTTATTAGTCTATTGGCTTATTTGTCATCGTGAATTTTTTAATTTTAGTGAATTTTTTTTTATTATTTAGTTAAATTATTATACTATTTAGGTTCTTCTCATTGAAACGAGCCGAAAAAATAAAATTTTTTGATCAAAATATAAAAAAATTAAAAAAAATTAAAATAAACAAAAATAAGCTAATAAGTCAATGCAACATTTGCCCAGACAGGGCCATATTATCCTTTTTTTTTGGTGTTTAGCATAGCTGAAACTAGTAATTTATAGATTGTAACTTGTAATAGAAATTGTGAGTGTTTGATAAAAATTGTAACTTGTAACTGAAATAGAAGAAAAAGTAGTTATAACATTCGTTTGGCAACCTAACTAACTTTAAGATGGCTATTTAAATTTAAGCAAAAAGTCAAAAAATTCATTTAGTTGAGAAAATAGTAACTTTTAAATCACCAAAAAAATCAAATATGTTCAAACGAAAGCTAAGTTGGTAGCCAAGCGAAAGCTTTATAGTTAAAATTAGTAGTAAGAAGTTAAAAACTACAAACAATAGTTTTACTAAACATCTTATTTATCCTTTTTATTTAAGAAAAAAAATTATTCCTAAAAAGGGTGACACTTCATAAAAGTTCCAAATGCATTATATCCAAATTCATGCTTTTGAAAAATTACATGATCAAAATTAACTCTACCTCTCTATTAATTCTTGATTTATTTATATTTATCCATCTATTTCTTTTACCTTTCTAATCGCTGGATCAAAAATTAACTCTAAATTTTTAATTGTATTTCTAATATTATCAAAATAATATGTTTATTTATTTTTACTCCATTCATAACATACTAATCCATTCATAAAAATGCTTTTTTATTCATATTTGTTCATAATAAATCTGTTTATTTATTTTTAATCACAGGATTGTGACGCATCAAATCACTGGAGACATACCACAGGATGAAGAAAAAAATAATTTCCAAACTAGCAAGATTGGCATGGCAACGTTTATGTTTATTGTTTTTGTTTTTAAAATTTTTGTAATCGGTAAACAAAAACATGTTTGATAATTATTCTTAATTTTTAAAAAACATAAATAGTTTTCAAAATTTACTAAATTCCTGTAAACAGAAAAAATGTGTTTTCATTTGTTCTGTAAATAAATTTTCATTTTATTCTTTTTCTTCTACCTTCTTCAACCACCACTTTTGGCCACCATCTTTGACCACCGCTTCCGATCACCCCTTTTGACAGCTCCTCTAACCTACTTTCGGGCACCACATTCAACCACTATATACAGTCATCGCCTTCGACTGTTACCTAGACCACCATATACGACATTCCGACTAGCATCACTACCTCTTACTATTATTAATAGTTACCACCTTCGATTACTATAACCAACATTTTCTAAATATTTATGTGTCAAATATGTTTTTATTTTTATTTTATTACAAAATAAATAAAAACTTACTTTTTATTCATTATAAACAAAAAATAAAAAACTGTAAACGCTACCAAACAAGACCAAAAATCAACTTATTTATTTAAAAAATTAAAAGAGACTCAACGCTTATGACTATTAATTTTACATGCTTAACAACTGCATTCTAATGGTATTGTGCCCAAATGATACAATGACAACACACATGATGATGTTTTTCAGTAAAAGGATGATTCTCTGCTTAGCCTAAGTCAGTTCACCCTCTGCCTGCTCCGTCTTGTGATTCACATCATTCAGCTCCATTTTATCTTTCTCCATCTCTGCTCCCTTCTCAGCCAGCTTGGTCTTCAGGCACTCTACCTCCACCGATAACCTTAATCCGCTCCTCCTTTAGTGTAGTGGCAATGCTTATTTGGTTTATAAATCAAAAAATAAGTTACGTTGTTTGGGTAATTAAATAAGTCAAAACCAAACAAATAAGTAAATAAGCCAAATAAGTTCATTTGAATAACTAAATAAGCGAAAATAAACTAAATAAATTGATTTATAAGCCAAACGAAATGGCTTATAAACCAAATAAGCAAATAAGCCAATGGTCACCCAAACGACTTGATTTATTTGCTATTTGGCTTATTTGTTAATAAGCTAATAAGCTAATAAGCCAATAAGCCAATAAGCCAATAAACTAACCACCTAAACAGGATCATTATTGTATCAAATTATTTACGATATGGTGTACATTATTTCTTGTAATGTTATTAATCTTTTTTCAAAAATTACAAATCTAGACATCATTTTTTGTGTTTTTCTCTCATTATTGCATCAAATCATTTACACGCACATATTATTTTTTAGAATATTATTTTTAGTAAATTTGACAATTATATTAAAGAATACATTTAATCATGACGGATTCATTCCTAATACTAATTAAAAAAAATGCCCACTCACTTAATTTTGAAAAATTATTAAATATACTCGGAGCACCATGTAAGCGATGCCATGTGGTATTTTCGACAAATAAGTGATCGCAACCTAACTACCTAACAAAGATGAGTTATCATGTATTTATCGTAAAATTTGTCGTTACCATATTAGTTGAGAGCACCACGTGAACTTGTTATATAGAATTCCGAGAGTACTAAATAATTACCCCTTAATTTTGAAGAGCTTCTGTGAGAATTAATTTAAAAGGCATGTTTTGGGGGGATCGGGGTTCCTACTGTGCTTAAAGCGCGGTAGGGTTTGCTGCGCCAAGAAACGACGACGTTTGAGGCCAAATGAGTTTTCAAATTAATGGCTCAAAATGCCATCGTTTTGCCAACTCTCCCACCAAAAATAAAACCTAAAGTGAAAAACCCATCATTTCCCTTCTGTGTTGGTTTCCTCTGCTAACGTCGTCTCCTTCAACGCTTCAACGCTTCAACGCCGTCGCCTTCAACGCCGACCGCCCCACTGCCGATCGCCCCACCACAGTCGCCTTCAATGGCAAAAATGCCTACGACGAAAACGGTATTTTGATATGTTTTATTTTGATTTGTTTAATTTTGATCTGCTTTACTTGTGTTTCACTTGTGCTCCATGTTTGATCCGTGAGAAAATCGAAAGGAATAAACAAAAAAAAAAGTTGAAAATAGCATGAGATTTAGAATCATATGTTCTTTTCGTTAATTTTCTCAGTAGCCAAACGTGGGACTGTTCATTAAAAAACCTTCATAAGTTTTTATATTAAAAAATATATCATTGCCTGTGACGGAAACAGTATATTGTTTAAAAAATATATAATAAAAAAATAGTGGAGTTTAAAAAGGTGAGATTGTTTTATTTGAACTTGTGTAGCTTTTTTAATTAAAAATTGTATTATTGTTGTGGGGACTATGTTCATTTTAACTGTTATATTGTTTATGAATTGTTTTTTTTGTAAAAATTCTATTATTGTTGTAAAAAACTATTATATTATTTATGAATTTTTATAAATTTTTTTTATTAGTGGCAGAATGGAGAATAGTGAACTTGAGGGGTGCAGTAAAGATGTTGGGGGATTGTCTAAAGATTACAAACCAAGTATTAGAATGGAATTCGAATCTGAAGAAGCTACATTTAACTTTTATAATGAATATGGACAAATTATGGGATTTAGTTTTAGAAGAGATTATCATACAAAAAGCAAGAAATATGGCGTGATGATCAATCGAAAATTTATTTGTGGTAAACAAGGAAAGAGGAAAAAAGATAAACGGTGCCCAATAGTTAAATAACCTAGACAAGAGACAAGAACTAATTGTACTGCATTCATGTATGTGTCTTTTAAACGGAAAGTATCAAAATGGGTCGCGTCAAAGTTGGATGACAACCACAACCATCTTTTGCATCTCCCACAATGCAGTTATATGATGTTATCTCAAAGAAAGTTATGTAAGGCACATGGTATGAATGTTGATCTTGTTGATGGTGTTGGTTTATTCCTTAAGGTATCGCACGATCTCATTAGTACCCAAGCAGGGGGGAAGGGAATTTTTAGAATTTACACGAGAGGATCAAAAAACTTATTTACGTGCAAAAAGACGAAGAAAGTTGCAATATGGTGAAGCAGGAACTTTGATAAGATATTTTCAGAAAAAAATGGCTAAAAAACTATATTTTTACTATGCAGTTTAGTTAGACATTGATGGGATGATTACTAATATATTTTGGGCTGACCATCAAATGATTACAGATTATGGGCATTTCGGTGATATTGTATCATTTGACACGACATTTCGAACAAATAAAGACTATAGGCTATTTGCTATTTTTATTGGTTTTAATCATTTCAAAATGACAGTGATTTTTGGTGTGACATTATTATATAATGAAACTGCAGAATCATTTGAGTGGTTGTTCGAAACATTCTTGCATGCAATATCGGGAAAAAAGCCTACCACTATTTTTATTGACCAAGATTAAGCAATGGTTAAGGCGATTTCTCAAGTTATGCCTGATATTTGTCATAGACTGTACTTTTCATCTCATGCAGAATGCTTTAAAGCATTTAGGCTATTTATTCAAGTATGGTTCGAGATTTAGTAGTGAATTTAAAGCTTGTATTTTTGGGTATGAAGATGAAAATGAGTTAATTGTAACTTGGAATTCTTTAATTAGTAACCACAAGTTGGAGGAGAATATGTGGATGAAGAAAACTTGGGAACTTAGAGAGAAGTGGGCACATTTATATATGAAGTCATCATTCACTGCAGGAATGCGAAGCACACAACTCAGTGAGTTAATTGTAACTTGGAATTCTTTAATTGTTGTTTTTTTTTAATTTTTAATTTTTAATTTTTAATTTATTATTTTTTACTTTTTCAATTTCTCGTAACTAAAGAATTTTTATGCTTATTTGAGCAAACGTTTAAAAAAATCTTTAAAATTCAAAAAAAATTATAAAAAAATAAACCAAATTCATGCTAAAATTTTTTATTTTGTTTTAATTAGATTTGTCAGTTTCTTCACATCCAAAAAACGAAAAAAAAAAACGGTTGATTCCAAATAAATGCAAGTAAATCTTAAATAAATGTAAGCAGATCTTAAGTTACCGACCTCCATTTATTACCAAAAATTGATAATAAATTAATAATAAAAATTGGAAGCTTTTAAGTGAGTAATATGTGTTTCAATCCGAAAATTATTAAATGCTTTCCGAGTATTCAGCGGTATTAATTACTTGGTAATCTTTACAAATAAAAATATTTGAGGTATATTAAGGTTATATTTTTTGACTAAAATATTTGACAATGAAATTTATTTTTTATGTAAAATTATTTTTTTAATTTTTTTTTTTGGGTATTTGGGTGATATTTGAAAAATATAAAAGAATAGAATTTTTTTATCAAGATTTGCTATTATCACTGTAGTTGTTGGCGCCATTACCGTTATTACTATCACTACCGTCATTACTATCGTTGTTGCCACCATCATAGCTGCCATCACCACCTCCACCGCTTCCACCGCAACCACTATTGGCATTACTACCGACGATGTCTCTCACGCCTCTAATTTCGGGTCACGTGAAAGACCCACCAACAACCTTATAAAACACCTAACTCGATGTTCACTCTCAGATCAAAACATTAATACATTAAATATAATTGCCAAAAGACTTACATCATACAGTTCAAATACCGATAAACATGTTATAATCATACATAATCCAAAAAGAACAAAAAAAGAAGACTACAGATCTTTCGCCACACCGGCTCCTCCGGATCAACCTGCGTGACCGATACCTGAAAAATATTTCAAATCCCACACCGTGAGTCAAAACTCAGCAGAAATTAGACAAGCATAAAATATATGCTAAACATGCTAGGAAAACGATGTGCGATTTTTGACTCACACGAGTCATAAAAATGGTTTTATATCTAAACTCATACAAGTCTCAAAGGGAAAAATATTTTGAAAACAGTTTTATACAAGGACTCCCAAGAGCCTCAAAGAAAACAATCTTGTAAACAGTTTTGTATCATGACTCATCAGAGCCTAGAAAATAATTTGATAGATAAATATAGTACAATGCTTCACCAGTAAAAATAGACTCCTACGAGCTAAAACTCTTACAAACCCCACATGCAACACAAATACATGTACACCGACTCTCTCAAGCCTCAACGATAGATATATCACATTCAATGAGATGCTAGGATAAGGACCCTTTTTGACTCAAGGGAGCCACGAAAACGGTTTGAAATCAGTTTTATATCACAACTCACACGAGTCTTAAATACAGTTTAAAAATGGTTCAGTCCATGCCACAAAGCATTACATGCAATCTATGTACTTTCTCAAGCTTTCATTGAGGGACCGCAGCCCCAACTAATGCCTTGTTGACCAGAGCCAATAGATATCTTTACGGTTTTCCATTGTAGAACCAATAAACCCCCTCGTTTTACATGGAATAAAATCGTACACCACGGGATGAAACAGTATACCACGGGATAACACTGCATACTACGGCATAAAATTGTATACATTTCCACGAGACTTTATATGCAACACATGCAACCCACATGACGCAGCACATGCCACTCACACTACGCAGCAGCACATGCCACTCATATGACGCAACACATGCATCCTCAGGATCACATATATATCTTCAGGATCACATTTTCATCCCTCAAAATTCATCACAAGCATCGCAGACCAGAGTCAACGTGTATTGGACCACAGTTTCATCCATTATTAACTAGAGTTAACATTTATCGGACCATATTCTTGTCCATTGTTAACCAGAGTTAACATATATCTTCACGGGGTAAAACCGTATATCACGGGATAAAACCGCATCAACACATGCATACATAAAATCAGAGCTTTAAATGCACTAAGACCACATAAGATCACATATCCTTCCTACTACATGCATGAATAAAACTAGAGTTTTAAATACACAAAGCCACGTATAAACACTACATTTCACAGCGAAGCCACACGCCATATAACCCATCACGACATCATATGTCGCACATCCGACATCCCCTCATCCGGATGACCAACATCTTATAAAACAAAACCTAACCCGAAAGCCAACACCAAACCTCCCACAACACAAACACTGCCTTTTTCCAAAATCCCGTTTTAAGAAAAGAACCTCGAACCCAAACACGCACCGCGCCCAACGACGCACAGATACCACGCACACACTAGCGCACCAACGCCACGCTAAAACAACCCACGTCATTCCTGAGAATGGCAACGAACAAAAAACTTACAGAACACAACCTAACCAAAGGCCAACATCAAACCTCCCACAAAACGGTTCTTACCAAACCCATCTCCAGAGAGAACATCGGACCCCACGTCTCGCACCCAATGATGTACTAACCACCACGCACACAACCGTGCACCGACACCCTGCATGAAATGACTAACACCCATCTCCGTAACTTCAGTCGGCAAGACCCCATAATCCAATCAACTGAAAAACCACAAGAGGAGAGAAATCGATTGAGCCCTATAACCCGATCGACTGAAAGGCCACCAAAAGAAACCCCCAAAGCTCCAACACGACCAAAGGAAAAAGGGTCAACACAAATAGCGAAAGTGTCAACATAAATAGCAAAAGTTTTGACACAAAAAAAAGTGTCGACACAAACCGCAAAAGTATCGATACAAAAGAATCGAGAGATTCAACACAAACAACAACAGAAGCATCAACACAAACAAAGAGAAATGGGATGACACCAACAGAAAATGTGTCGACATAAGCAGCAAAAGTGTCGACACAAACAAAAAACGTGTCAACAAAAAAAATATAGATTTTTAGATTTACAACCCAAGCGACTAGACGACGGCGAAAAGCAAATCCTAGCTACGGAATCAGCTTCTCAGCTCCAAATTAAACTAGCTAAACACTCCTTTTTGCAATCCACGGATATATACAAGCCCAAATCAACAAAGAAACACCGAAAAGAAAGCCTTAAAACCCATTTCACCTAACCGAAATCAACTAAAAATGATTTTGAACCAAAACTCGATTTATCGAAACATAAACCAACTTTTAATGTATTTTCGTACGGTAAAAACATATAAGAGTTTACGTAGCACCTTTATAAGAAATGAGAGTCTAGGATCCTACTTCGTTGAGTCAAAAACTTGACGCCTCGATTTATGCACAAAATCGAACTTCATCGGAATAAAATTCTGTCCGGATGGATGCGTAGCCCACCAGGAGGATACTAAAGATCTACTGTTGGATCGCCGAAAACCGAGCCCCGGGCCCCTGAGAAGTTAGAGAGGAGGCAGAGAGAAAAAAGAAAAACTTAGCCTCCAAGTTTTGAAAAATATCTCCACCAAAATATGTAAAGCTAGATATTTATAGGTCACGAAAATATTCTTTTTTTGAAAAATATCTCCACAACGCCCAACGGCTCAGGGAACCAACTCCACATGCATATCTAAACTCGAGCATGCATAAAAACACATATTGCTGTAACGAAAACAATAAACACGCGTCGAAAAACGCCGAAAAAAAACGGGTCAGAGTCTCACAACGATGACATCACCGTTGCTATCACCACCTTCAACACAGCTGTCACCTCTGACGCTACCACTATTGTCCCCTCTCTCCGTTGCCACCACCACTACCTCCACCTTTGCAACCACCACTATTACCACTGTCACTGTCACTTCTACCACCACCACCTCCCACACAACCTCCACTGCCACCACTAATGTTGTTACTACCACTTCCATCGTTGCGACATCCATTACCACAACTACTATAACTATTATTATCACTACCACCATTACTGCTGCTAATATGGAAAGTGATTTGCATATTTTTTTTTGGTAAGTCAATTTTGTCCTTTTTAATGTAAAATATATAAATTGTATATTTTTTTATCAACTAAACACTAAAAAATATGTAAAATATTTTATTAAAAAAATACTTTACGTTGAAACTAACAAAATCTAAATTAATAATTTGTATCTTCTACCTACTTAATAAAAATAGACAAATATTATTTTATTTAAAGTATTTTTATTATATTATTAAATAAAAATAATATTTTGAAAGTATTGAATAAGGTCTCGTTTCAATATCTTTGGCATTTATTACTACATGCATGCCAGCACCTACACCACTGAAGTTCCTTTTTGTTGTTTGCTCTCTTCGTACCCCAAAGTCAGTTCTTGTTTGACTTTTAGAAAATAAATTAGCGAATATAAAATAATTATAAAAATATATAAATTACAGAAGATATAATTTTAAGGGTAAATTACATTGACCTCTTCTTTGATTTTTGAAAAAAATAGAAATCTCTCTTGTAGTTTTTAAAATGTCACTAACCTCTCATCAGGTTTAATTTTTGTATCAAATTAGTCCAACCATTAAATTTTCACTCTGCTGCACCTTGTTTGACATATTTTTTGATTAAATTTTTATGATTCAATCCGTTCATTACGTAGAACTCGTCGAGTTTTTTCAATATATAAAATTTTTGATTTACCTGATACTGTAGCTAAGTGATTGAGTAACATTTGTTTAACAATATTTTTTTAAATTATAATTTTTATTTATTTATTTATAAAA
>JAULJZ010212628.1:0-18517 GCA_032270985.1 Heliamphora pulchella | reverse complement strand
GTTGGTTCTCCTCGGTATGTGAGATATGTGATGACATGATCTAAGTGGCTATGTGCTAGCATGCTTATATGTGATCTCTCTTTTACGTTAGCAATAACATGTTGTAGGAATGCTTATCCTGTTATATGGCTTTCGTATAGAATTATGTCCACACGGGGAGGACGAGGATGAGGCCGAGGCTGAGGCCGTGGTCGGGGTTCTGGCCGAAGGGACGTTCCAGTCCTAGATGTTGGGGATGCTAATGCACCCCAAGGACCGATTGGCGAGGGAGATTTGTTGCATGAGATGGTCGGCTCCATCCGGCAACTGGCTGAGGCCGCTAGGGGAAGGGAGAGTGTACCCGAGCCGAGGGCGATGGCCACGATGTGTGAGTTTCGCCGTCTGGACCCTCCTACCTTTTTTGGGGATCCCAACCCCATGGTTGCCACTGAGTGGCTGGAGCTGGTTACCAGGATTCTGGATTCGCTTCATATTGAGGAAGATGATTTGAGGGTTATATGTGCTGCCTTCCAGCTGAGAGGGAGTGCTCATATGTGGTGGAAGTTCGCTAAGACCACAGTGGCAGGCACTTGGGAGGCCTTCACGAAGGTATTTCTGGAGAAATACTTTCCAGCGACTTTGAGGGATCGCTATAGAGAGGATTTTCTATTTTTGACTCAGGAAACGATGACTGTGATTTAGTATGAGGCTGAGTTTACTAGCCAGTCCCGATTTGCACAGGAAATTGTGCCCACTAATGAATTTTGTGTGAAGCGGTTCGAGAGGGGTTTGAGACCCGCTATTAGAGATAGAGTGGCGGCATTTCAGATGCAGGTCTTCACAGATTTGGTACAGATGCCCATGAAAGTGGAGGACACTCTGAATGAGACACGCAAAGATAGGGATAGTCGGGGTCAGCAAGGAGGGGAACGTACATAGTCTCAGGGGCGTAGGGAGAACAAGCGCCAACGGACATCTAGTCCGCGTTCACATTCAATGGGGTCGTATCTGCCACAGTCTTCTGCATCTTTGCCTCCCGTGGCTTCAACGGGAAGGTCGGAGCAGAGGAGGGAATCTGTTTGTTTTAGATGCTAGCGGCCAGGGCATCGTGCGGCAGAGTACCGGAGTCCAGCACCAGTTCAATCGCAGGCGGAGGGGAGAGGGCCAGTGGTATGTTATGAGTGTGGCCAGTCAGGGCACATCCGTAGAGACTGTCCCGGAGGAGGGACCTTGTGGAGTACAGCTGGAGTAGCTGCTATTCCATCTGTCAGGGATGCCAGTTATCTCGGTTCGCTGAAGGGGGTGCCTCGGTACAGTCAGGCAGACAGTCGACGGTTCAGGACCACAGTGGGCAGGCCAGAGCTTACGTGCTTGCAGATCCTAGTTCATCAAGAGCACTGGTTGTGCCCGATGCTGCTGCTACCACCTCCGTGATCTGAGGTACTTTCCTAGTTTATAGATGATCGGCCAGTGTCCTCATAGACACCAGTGCATCACATTCGTTTATATCATCTGCATTTGCATCTTCTTTGGGGTTGAAAATGGACTGGTTAGGTGGTACTATGAGTGTAGAGACCCTAGTCAGTGGGAGTGTGAAGTTGAGTCTTGTCTGTATATCCTACGTGTTGGAGGTCGCCAGTCGTTGTTTAGAGTTTGACCCTGTTATTCTAGACATGACCACGTTTGATGTCATGCTAGGGATGGATTTGCTAACCACCTACCGTGCCTTTATTGATTGCGATCGACGGAGGGTAATGGTCAGTACACTGGTGGGAGATTGTTTTTGCTTTGTGGGAGATCGGGATGAGAGTTTGAGGTCTATGCCGGGTGCTGTGCGGAACCAGGGAAACTTGGGTTTCCTTTTTGCAGCCCTTATGTTGGACGAGGAGGTTAGGATTCGGGGAGAGTTACCTTCAGTGGTTTGCGACTATCCAGACGTCTTTCTTGAAGATCTGTTTAAGTTGCCACCGGGCCGCGAGGTAGAGTTCTCCATTGACCTAGTTCCCGGAGCTACTCCCATATATATACCGTCTAATCGTTTTGCACCCACTGAGTTGCGTGAACTCAAGGTACAGCTTCAGGAGTTGTTAGACAGGGGGTTTATACGTCTGAGTACTTCACCGTGGGGAGCTCCTACTCTTTTTGCGAAGAAGAAGGATGGATCTTTGCGTTTGTGCATCGACTACCGAAAGCTAAATCAGGTGACAGTGAAGAACAAGTATCCTATGCCAAGGATAGATGATTTGTTTGATCAGTTAAAGGGGTCGAGCTACTTCTCAAAGATTGACTTGAGATCGGGGTACCACCAGTTGAGGATTAGGGACGAGGACATAGAAAAAACTACTTTCCGGACTCGCTATGGTCACTTCGAGTTTCTAGTTATGCCGTTCGGTCTGACGAACGCACCGGCTACGTTCATGAGTTTGATGAACCGGATCTTCCATCAGTATTTGGACAGTTTTGTAGTAGTATTTGTAGATGATATTCTGATATATTCACCCACTAGGGAGATACATGACGACCACCTACAGATCGTGCTACAGACTTTGAGAGAGCATCGCCTACACGCGAAGTTCGAGAAGTGCGAGTTCTGGATGTCCGAGGTAAGGTTTTTGGGACACGTTGTGTCGTCAGATGGGGTATCAGTGGATTCGTCAAAGACAGATGCTATGACGGGTTGGGAGCAACCAAAGAATGTTTTTGAGATTCGTAGTTTTCTTGGTTTAGCAGGTTACTATCGGCGATTCGTGAAGGATTTTACGAGACTTGCGGCACCAATGACGTGTCTGACACGAAAGGGAGTTGTGTTCGTTTGGACTGAGTCCTGTGAGTTGGCTTTCCAGGAGATGAAGAAGAGGTTGACTAGTCCACCTATGTTGATCATCCTAGAACGAGGCCTGGGGTATACAGTATATTGTGACGCTTCACATGACGATTTGGGCTGTGTTCTGACGCAGGAAAGGGAAGGTTGTAGCTTATGGTTCTCGGCAGCTGAAGATCCATGAGAAGAACTACCCGACTCATGACCTGGAGTTGGCAGCCGTGGTTTTTGCTTTGAAGACGTGGCGTCACTATCTTTATGGTGAGCATTTCGAGATTTTCTCCGATCACAAGAGCTTAAAATACTTGTTTTCGTAGAAGGACCTAAATTTTCGCCAACGACGGTGGATGGAGTTATTGGAGGATTATGATTTTGACTTACAAAACCATCCAGGGAAGGCCAATGTGGTGGCTGACGCTCTCAGTAGGAGATATCACAAGTCGTTAGCTTCTGTAGCTATATGTGAGTGCGATATGCTTGGAGTTGTTAGAGAGTTTGATTTGTGTCTTGGAAAGACAGTGACGGGTGCCACCTTATTTTTAGTAGTTACTCGACCAGCATTGATAACACGTGTGCTAAAACTTCAGCAAACGGACCAGGAAGCTCTGATGATATGGGACCGTGTCGCTAGTGGAGAGGATACAATAGGATGGGTTGTGGGTTCAGACCAGAGTATGAGATTATCATGGAGGTTGTTTGTGCAAGAGTCATGTCGAGCTGATCTATTATATGAGTATCATCATTCTCGCCTTGCAATGCATCCAGGAGGCACGAAGATGTACCATGACTTACGTCGTCAGTATTATTGGACATAAATGAAGAAGGACGTGCTTCAGTTTGTTTCACAGTGCCTTACCTTTTAGCAGGTAAAGACTGAGCACCAAAAATCAGGAGGATTGTTACAGCCGTTACCAGTGTCTGAATGGAAGTGGGAGAACATCACGGTGGACTTTGTGTCAAGACTTCCTTGTTCACTTAGGGGACACGACGCAGTGTGGGTTGTGGTCGATAGGTTGACGAAGTCTGCATAGTTTCTCCCCATCCACGTGAAGGATCTAGTGGAGAGACTGAGTCAGTTGTATATCAGAGAGATAGTACAATTGCACGGAGTACCAGTGTCTATTGTTTCTGATAGAGTCTCGCGCCTCACATCGCGCTTTTGGTAGAGTCTTCAGAAGGCTTTGGGGGTGAACTTGATGTTTAGTGCTGCTTTTCACCCCCAGACAGATGGTCAGTCGGAGAGGACTATAAAGATTCTAGAGGATATGCTGCCAGCTTGTGTTCTAGACTTCAGAGGTTCTTGGGAGGATCATCTACTATTGGCAGAGTTTGCATACAACAATAGCTATCAGTCAAGTATTGGGATGGCATTGTATGAGGTTTTGTATGGTAGACCGTGTAGATCACCAGTATGTTGGATAGATGTGGGAGAGACCACAGTTTTGGGACCCGACTTGGTGCGAGAGACGACGGAGAAGATCGCAGTGATTCGTCAGCGTATTTTGACAGCTCAGAGCCGTTAGAAGAGTTATACAGATCAGAGGAGAAGACCTTTGGAGTTTGCTGTGGGAGATCATATGTTTCTGAAGGTCTCGCCACATAGGGGTTTGATGAGGTTCGGTCGTAGCGGGAAGTTATCGCCGCGCTTTATTGGACCTTTTCAGATTTTGGACAGAGTTGGAGAGGTTGCTTACCGTTTGGCTTTGCCACCTCAGTTAGCATCTGTGCATAACGTGTTCCACATTTCTATGCTACGGAGGTACGAGCCTGGTCCTTCTCATGTGCTAGATTGGGCTGAGCTGCGGGTTAATGAGGATGCCACTTATGAGGAGCATCCAGTGAAGATTCTTGATACAAAGGAACAGGTGTTGCGGGGTAGAACTATTGCGTATGTCAAGGTTCTGTGGCTTTATCGCGGGGTTGAGGAAGCTACATGGGAGCTCGAGTCTGGGATGCGTGCTAGATACCCAAACCTGTTTACCTCATGACCTTGTTACGAATTTTGGTGACGAAATTCATTAAGGGGGAGAGTTGTGAGACCCAGATCCGTCTCTTTTAGAGATATTTATATATATGTTGATGCGTTTCTTTTCATATATGTATCTCTCGGTGTATGATTTATGTTTCTGTTGTAGAACAGCATATTTTGTATAGGTGCTATACGTGTTAAGCATGCGGGGATTCGGTTATGGTTGCCTTTTTCAGTTTTCTCTCCCAGCGACGACCGCTCGAGCGGTGGGGAGCTCGCTCGAGTGGGCTGGTGGCAGAGTGTTGGTCGGAGATGTGATCGCTCGAGCGGTGGGTGTGCGCTCGAGCGTGGTTGTGGCAGAGTGTGGCTTGGAGTGGGGTCCGCTCGAGTGGTGCTTGGGCACTCGAGCGGTGGGTCCTGGGCGCGAAAAGCTATAAAGAGAACAAAATATCTTTTTGAGACTCCAAAATATCTTTTCAACCAAATCTATTTCTCTCTTTCTTTTCTCTACCTTTTCTCTAGATTTTGGATGACCCGGGGCTTAGTTTTTTGCGGTTGGACAGCAGATCCTTGTTGTCGGCGACGTGGGCTTCACATCCATCAGGACGGATTCTTGTTCTGATGAGATTGGATTTTGAGGCGTCGAGCTTTTAGCTCTTTGAGGTAAGATTTTGGACCTACTGCTGTTAAAAGGGTGATTTATGTGATTATATTTACTTTCACCGGGTAAAAATGCATGAAATACTGTCTACATGTTTTAAACCTTGGTTTATGGGTAAAAGTTGATTTTACGCCTTTTCTCAATTTTATACATGATCTAGACGTGTTAAGATCCATGGTTTTCAAAAAGGAGCTTTGAAAACGAGATGTTTTTATGAAAAACATATTTGTGGAGGTTTGGAGCTAACCCTTGGGGTTGAGTCTCACTTTTGTGAAATTATATTGTTACATGCTTATAGATCTCCATATTGATGGATTGGATCCCTTTTTATATACATGCAATGTAAAACTTATTTACTATTTTTCGTAGTTGCGCTACGGCTGGATTTTAAATGTTATCCATAGATGTACCGTGACAGTGGGTATATTGAGTTGGGCTTCCATTACTCCTCGGTGCAAGTCCAAAAACGTGCACAGCGTAGGTATTCAGTTCCTTCGGGTTAGTCTCTGTAAATTGAGAGTGTTGGTGCATAGCTCCCTTGGGCTTTGGTCCCATTAATTAAGCGATTGTCGGTTGCCTCCGTTAATGGTGTCGGGTGGCTCCGTGAATGGCGCTATTGTTGTGACTCCGTATAGAACTTGTCGTTACTAAGCTTGTGGGTTTGGAGTAATGGACGAGAGTCTATAGTTGTTATCTTTGTTGGTGTGACAGAGTCGGTACATAGGATTAAATTTTATCGTGTCTCCTCGGCTGCATGCCTTGAGTGGAGAATTTTGTGTTTTACTCCTTCCCTTAACTGTGGCATGATATCTGTCTGGATGATATGCATATTTTCAAGAATGAAAATGGTGGCTTTTAGATGGAAAACGTGTGATTTTTTAGAGAAAAATCCTTTTTGGCTCCTGTGGTTGAGCCCATGTGTGTATAATTGCATAACCTGCTTTACAGCTTTATCATCTTTTCCTATTGGGTTTCGGCTCACGGTGTGGGATTTTGATGTAAAAATATTTTCAGGTGACAGCGTGGAATTAACCTAGAGGCTTGTGGTGATGGAGAGCTTGCTGTAGTTTTCCTGTTTTGGACATGTACTTATACATGTGTTGCCTGTTTCAGAAGGCCGATTTTGTACGCCATGAGGCGATATATTTATTCGTGTATAAGTTGTATGATTTCTGTTTATGAGAGAAAAAACTTGGGAATCTTTGTCCAAATGTTGTAATAATTTATAGTTGATGATGTTCTAACTGTAAATCTTATTTTCTCAAATGGGTGTTTTGGGTGGGCTTTTGCGTGACCCTGGTGTTCGGGACGTGACATATCTAGTTTGACTACCCAATGCTTAACATATCTTTTGTCAAGGCCTGATGTTGCACAGATTATTCCCAAAAACATCCTCCTTGTAATATTAATTAATTGTTGATCTTTTATCTCTAATGCATTTAAGCTTCAATTGACCTCTCAACCTGGTCAACGGTGATTGCTTTAACTATAACCCCTTGCCTTTGAACCATCTAGGAGTCCACCCTAAGATATTCTAACCCTTACTGCATCTCGTGCTTATACCATTTGAAAATTCTCAACTAAGCACTAACCTATTTACCGCATTTTGATCGCTTTCTGTGAGACGGTTCTTATTAAACCCCCCACATGTTTTTGCCCATCAACCCTCAAAACCTTGCCCCGTAGGTCTGTGAGTAACGATGATCGTCCAGATATCACGTTATTAGGCTCAACACTTTCATGAAAAACTAGGACAATGCACAGCATTCCAACTTCTCTCGTTTTCGATCAAGACCCCCACTTTACATCACAAATTTGGTGCAATTTATAGACAGCTTTGCGAACGGAGCTTTGCTTCAGTACTGCCTTTCACCCTTAGACCGATGGATAGTCGAAATGCACCATTCAGACGTTAGACGACATGCTGAGAGCTTGCGTTATAAACTTGAAAGGAAGTTGCTCTACGGCCGACCATGCAGATCACCCTTGTGTTGGGCAGAGACCAGAGAGACCAGTTTGCAAGGACTAGACATCGCGTTTGAGACCACTAAAAAGATTAAAATAGTTTGGCAGCGTCTTGCTACTGCTCAGAGTCGATAGAAAAGCTACATCGACCAACAACAGAGGCCCTTGGAATTCAATGTAGGAGACGACGTGTTTTTCAAAATCTAGCCGCGACGAGGGGTGATTCAATTAGAAAGGATAGGGAAGCTATCACCTAGGTATATTGGCCCGTTCGAGATCTTAGCTAGAGTAGGAGCAGTCGCCTATTGCTTAGCCTTGCCGCCTCAGCTTGCAGACATTCACAACGTATTCCATGTCTCGATGTTGCAAAAGTACGAACCTAATCTGAGCCACACCCTCAACTGGGAGGAGACCATCAAACCCTACATACCAATATGTCAGAGTCAAGCGTCAGGAGCCAAAAGAAACTCTACAACCTTTGGGAGCACAAGACAGTCGTCCAATGCTTCTACCCGCATCTGTTTTGGATAAGCCGTAGCAAGCTCCGCGTTGAATCTTTTCTTTTCTTTCAATGTTGTTTGTGTGTGTTGTGAACCTTTTTGAAACCTTGTATTGGCTATGCACCCAAACTTGAATGACATAAGATATAAGTATTGTCTTACACTTACTACTTTCTAAAATAACCTCAAACTTAACTCTATAAGATCCCAAAACGTGAAAATAATCAAGAATTTAAACAACCCCTAAATCATAAGATATTTTTTTTTAGGATGGTTGGTAGACGACCAAACCACCATCGACAAACTAGTGGACCAATAGAGGACGAAGCACCTGGATTAGCCTAAGTTTTACGAGAACTTGCCACCAGCATTAACTGTCCCCATGTGCGTGATAAAGCGTGGTTCTTATCGGAGCTTAAAAAACAACAAGCCCCTATGTTTAGAAGAGGAGTAGAACTGAAAGTAGCCAAGGAGTGGCTAAGGGCCATCAAGAAGTTATTCAACTCAATAGGAGTTCAAGTTTAGGCAAATCGGGTAGCCTTAGCAGCTCACCTATTAGAAGGAGAAACGAACCATTAGTGGTCTATGATCAACAACACCCAAGACGTGGCAGCCTTAACATGAGATCAGTTCAAAGGGTTATTTTTGGAGAAGTATTTTCTCACTCCCCTCAGTCAGGGACAGATTAGAGAATTCCTAAAACTCAAATAAGGATCGATGACAGTAAACCAGTACGCTAACCGCTCGGGGAGTTAAGCCGCTTTGCTACAGCCATTATACTAGACGAAGAGTCGAAAGTACAAAAGATTGAGTGGAGCCTAGAGCCATCAATTCGGAGAAGGATCGTCTGCATGCAGCTTTCCACTTATGCACAATTGTACGGGCAGCATTAGTAGCTGAATTAGAGTTGGCAGATTCAAGAAGGATTTGGAACCAAAAGAAGAGTAACTCTGGACATGGAAAATCATTGAGGGGAATCGTTCTTATCAAGCCGTACTCACAAGCTAGCTGGAAAGAACAAGAAGGGGGACAATAGATGGGTTCTTATACCAAAAGGCAACAAACTTGCAAAACTAGGCTACTACTACCAACCATCCTTCCTCATCACGTTTGCTTTGCCCTAGATTGGCTACCAATCAGAGAATGATCCATGATAGTGGGAAAGGCACCAAAAACTCTACGTGCTGATAAGACAAACTTGAACATCAGAAAGTGGGAAGATTATTCCGTTAAGGTCAGACCACGCAAATGAAACAACTAGGAAAATCAAGCCGATCCGTCAACGTCGTGCCATAACCTAGAATAGACACAAGAGTTACACTGAGAGCAGAAAGGCGCTATGCGAACAATTCAGCAACAACACTTTTGAGAGAAAGGCACGCTTGGAAATTTCAGGGACAAATTTTTTTTAAGGGGGTAGATCGTAACGATCTGATTTTCTAAGCTTCTGGATTAAGAACGTTAAATCACCCGAAACTAGATTTTCATGTTAGGGTTAAATCAAGATTAAGAGTCTCAAAGGATTTAGTCTAGAATCGGATCTCGGAACCAAAAACACTAGAATCCCGTAAGAGAAAGGAAAATTATAGTTTGATCCAAAACAATAACAAAATTTCAGAAATGATCCAATATGAAGACGTTCACAATTAATAAGACTCTAAGTTCAAGGAATAAGAAAGCCAAGTGCCATCTCAAAAAAATAAAAAGAAATTATACGAAAAGGCTTAATATTTCATAATTTTCAATAATCGCACTTTTAATCCCAAACTTTTAGATAATTACACTTTTAGCCCAAGACACCCCATAATTGGTAAATTCATGCTAAGCTACACACCTATTACGAAACCAGCATAAAATTCTTCCATAATCACTCTAGAAGTTATCAACAATCTTAGTCCTAACAAATTACACGTAAATCCCTCAATTCTCTTTATCTGCACGAAAGTCTCTGAGGTAATCCTTATCCATTTTTTACAGCAGACACTAACTCATGAACAAAAAATATAAAAGTACTCAATTTCAGAGTATCGAATTAGCGACGAAAGCCCACAAAAACTAGAACCCCAAAATTTAGGTTAGGACGGGAACCAAATCCTAAGATTCCAAGTAAAATCCTATAGAATATAGAATTCTCTACTACTGAATTTTAGAAATCGAAAATCATAAACAATCATAAACTTATAAGTTAATTCAATAAGATAGAGAAATTACAAAAAAAAAAAACAAACTGAACCCAAGTGTAATTTTACATATTATTTTAATCAAACAAGAATGAAACCCTAAGACACAAGATTTAAATCCCGAACCCTGGAAGACAGTCGATATTAAAAATTTAAAACCCTGCAACCACATAAAATCATAGGATCACAATCCTACAACTTGACCTAAGAAAATCATAGATTATGAAAAAGATTAGAAATAGAGCCCAAATAAAATTACAAAGCCCAACAATTTTAATTAAGCCTAACAAGAAGTTTAATTCAAGCCCAAATCAAAGTATTAGCGACGGTTAGCCGACAAGATCTTATGTCGCTAGAAGGATAGAAACCCTATCTCAACCCAAAATCCTAAATTGACTTAGAAACCCTGAAAAGATCAAATACTCAGAGGCAAAGCTCTAATATTTAGAAAAGTCTTGTGACAGCCTAAACCAAGAAAATAACATAAAATATAAAATTAAAAATAAAAAATTTTCATAGTTAGGATAAAATGACTATTTTGCCCCTGATACAGTAAAAAGTCTTAAAAATTTAAAATTTAACACATGAATACCCTAAATCAGATATTTAAATACAATTAAGTACAAAAAGACAAAATAACATCAAAAAATAACAGAAATGCTCCTAGTGGCCGGCCACATTGGAGTTTGTGCCCAAAAAGTGACTTTTTGCAATTTTTATGCTCAAAATGAGAAAACGTTGTATAAATTAAGTATTTTTATGACCCAAGACTTTTTATACAAGTAATATACATACTAATATAATATTATAGACCAACAAAGGCAAACAAATTATTATTAAAGTTCTTACACACTTAAATAAGTCAAAACGTCACAACTAGTCAAAACAACTTAAAGTAGCTTAATTGCTTATATTTAAACAATTAATTGTTGTCAACATTTTTATAAATTATGATAATAATAATAATACTAAAATAATTCATTTTAGTAAGTTAGAAGACCAAAAAGATACATCAAATTAATTTTAAAAACTTTTTCTTGGACAATGTAGTGCCGAAATACTACCAAATAAGGAATTAAAGCCAAATAAAGCACTTTAAACCACCCAAACACACCCCAAAAAAATTCCCTTGCTTCCAAATCTGAATATATAAGTCTCTAATGTAACCTTGCCACCCCATCCAACCAATCAAAAATCAAGAAAATTCAAAAAGACTTACACATTCATAATCAATCCCACCAACTCTTTCTCTATAAAATGCAACCAAACACCCCTTCTCCTCAATGTGTATTTTCAGTGGAGAGAGTGAGAGAACACCATAAATATACTCCAAGTGTTCTAGAGAAGAAGAAGAAGAAGAAAGAAGAAGAAGGGAGGAGAAACAAAGGAGGAAGGTCTTTGGAGACCAAACTTATATAAAGCCATGTCCTATGATCATCTACCATTCCTTAGGCCCTCAAAACAAGTAAGTAAATTCTCTAAAACCTTCTGATATTCTTCCATAAGATAGCCCTCAATCCATCTCTATAATGAACCCTAAAAATAAGAAATAAGGAATAACTCAAAAAGGCATCGTATGAGTAATTTATGAACTTTTTGTGTATGATCAAGTCTTGTATGTGCTTGCATGTGTATATTTTTGAGTTTTATGATTTGAATATGTTCTGGAGTTTTGGTTTGTATGTATATAGGATATTCATGCAAAAAAAATACCACAAAAATGAACATAACATGAGCTAAGCTATCAAAACCCTAAATAACCTAATTTTTTGGACATGCGAACATTCTGCCACCAACTTTAAAACATCACAACTAATTGTAAAAGAATGATCTTAAAGTGATTTTTGTGTCCAGACCTAGATTTTTGAGTTCCCTTTCATACAAAATTAGTTTGAAGTGATTTCGTTATATAGAACTCCAGATATGTCATTTTTGCCAAAAAGTGTCAGATCTTGACCACTTTAAGTTACAGACCTACAAACCCTAAGTTAAAGTAAGAACTGAGCTTGGATCAAAATATAAAACTTGTAGATGACACATTTATCTTACTGTCCACCAAAAATGCGCCAAAAATATAAAATCATGATGGGTCAAAACACTTCCCAAATTCACTGTTGAGATTCAGTGACTGACAGAGCCCTCTGTCACACCTTTTTGTGAGACCAAAACCCTACATTTTTAGTAACCAAATTCAAAAGTAGTAAACATGAAAAATGTAGCTAACATATTAAACTAAATACTGAGAAAACATTAGTCCAAAATACCCTCGGATAGTAACCCAGAGGTTTTGAGAATTCTCTGTTAAAAACCTATTCTATAGACCCTTTTTAGGCTGACTGAACCCATTTTATAAATTGGCCAAACTCACTAACATTTTCCAAACGACTTGTCCTAGCACAAAACATGAAACTTATAGGGGACAGCTTAAAATAAAACCTCACCAAAATGCAGACTTATAGCCCTTGAATTTCTACCCCAAAATCGAGGCCAATAGAGGCCTAAATTATGCACTTTCCTCTGTAAAGCGCTGAATGATTTTTCCTTAATTAAATCAAATAACTTTTTTGCCCTAGGATCTAACCTTAGTGCTAAACATGAAAGTCGTAGAAAATATTTTTATCTAATTGGTGTTCAAAAATGGAATATTAAATCTATGTCTAGGTACCTCAAAACACTATTTTAACTTTAAAATTGGCACTTGAACAACTACCCAATTTTGGCTAAGTGTATGAGTAGTGTGTCACATTGTGAAATTTGAATATATAGACTTTAAATGAATTATGTGAATGATTTGTGTATGAAAATGATAATTCGTTGAATAGAATCCATTCCGCTAGGTTGAATTTATGTCTCGTGAATTATCGCTTGTACTTTACATACTTGTACTATATGGTCATAATTTTACAATTTCATGCAAAGCATACATATGATATTTTAGCCCACGTCATGATCAACTTATATATGAAAATCGTAAATAGCAGTCGCATATGTCATATCACATTATCATTAGGTTAAGTTTCATAGGGTTCACCGTTTTGTTTTAAGAAAGAATAAAAATTGAAACTTAGGGTTGATACCGTGATCGATGGAATTAGAATATTATGATATTGGTTAAATGCCCTGATTGTGATATTGATTATATGCCATGGTTTGTTTTGGGATGATTTTATCCCAAGTGCTAAATGCACCTTATCGTTTACGATGTATATTTTTGGTGAAGGCGATTCGGGTGGCGTAATAATAGGAGTTAGATTCCACGATCCCGCGTTTGACCTTGACCTGAGATTCGAGAGACTGAGTGTTGACTTGTCCACGCTCTTGCCGTCAGTGATGATCCCGCTGGACACTTAGTCCGCTACGTAGTCATCCCACAGATTAAAGAACGTTCTTTATCGGTCAGTAGACTTGATCAGCGTGATTGGGATCATGGGATTTAGGATGGTTCACTTCGGTTTGGGAGGGCTTAGAATAACTTAAGTTTTAATTGGGTTAGAAATTAAAATTGATTGCATCGCATTCATTTGCAGCACGCGCTCGCACAATTGTTCTCATATATGCTTATCCTGTTGAAATGTTAAATTGTTTGTGTTTTTGGCCTTAAATTGTACTGGGTATTATACAATATGTATTATAGGATATTTTGTTGTGAGTTTGTTAGACAGTTTAGAAAATTTGCTACTGGGCTTTGGCTCATGGCATTCGTGCTACATGTGAGTGTGATGAGTTCTTTGAGAAAGTCGCCCACGAAGAAGAAGACGGAATTGAAGAATATAGTGAGTGGCAGGAGCCAGCAGACCCCGACAACACTAGCTGAAGAATTGGGTTTTTTTTTTCACCTTTTGTTATTGTTGTTCAGTTTCCATGGGTTTGTTGTAATTTTTGTTAAATCTTTTGTGAAACTGTAACCGCTATGTATTTTGAACGTTTCAAAACTCTTAATAATATAATATTTATGATATCTAAATATGAATGAATGGTTAGAATATTTTTCTTATCTGTACTTATTTATGTCCCGACGTGCCCGGATGATGAGGCGTCACAGTTGTTAGCAATGGTAGTATGCCAACTACAATCGCCAACTACCACCCAACTCAGAGAATTATCCAATTAACAAAAAATAAATAAAATAATAATAATAATAATAATAATAAATAAATAAATAAATAAATGTAACAAAATAAATAATGAAAGCGATAGCAATTATAAAATTTAAAATAATAATAATAACATAACGTATTAAATCACAAAAATATAAATTAAAATAATATCATACACACTGATTCACTCACACAATCTCCACCACAAGTCTTATATATATAAGTATACATATAGGGGATTATCTACAACAACACAATAAAATAAAAAATAAATATTAAATCCCTACAACACACAACCCCATTAAAATAATCAAAAGAAATAAAAGTACTCAAGAAACATTAAATCTTTACAACAAAAATCTCAAATATAATAATCAAAAATCGAAAAGTAATATTATATATATAGGTAGGAGGATAAATATAATTATATACATCTCTACACAACCTAATAAAGTAATCAAAAAACAAAAAGTAAAAGTTACTTTAGTATATAATAATCAAAAAGACAAAAAGAAGCTTAAAATATATATATACGTATATATATAAATCTCTATAACTTAATATTATAATCAAAAGTTAGGAACCCGATATAATAATGTAACATAAAATCAACTTGTATATTAATATAAAAAGACTTAATACAATACATAAATAATTGAATAATGATAAAAGCAATACTAAATTATAATTTGAGTTTTAAAATTTAAAATTATCAAATTAAATTAAAACTAATATAAAGGTCATTAAAAATATACACCAAGTTACAAAATTAAATAAAAATCAAAATTTGGGCCAACTACCGCAACAAAATAATGCTATAATTAAACTAAAATATAAAAATTAAGTATAATACCTAAAATTATTATATTAATTCAAAATTTTAACATTCATACTTAAAAATATACATTAAGTTAATTTTTTAATACAATTTTTGGACAATATAGTGTATATATACGACCAATTATATAATATATCAACACAATAATATAAAATTTAATCTCGGAGCCAAAAACCCTTCACATGGCCACCCAACATAGAAAGACCCACACTCAGCCTCTTGTTTTATTTGTTTGTGTCATACATGCATGGTTGTTGTTTGGATATAGCCTCCCTAGGCCTTACAAACCCATTATGAGCCTCTAAGACCTAACAAAATTGTTTTTAAAAGCACAAATACCCCCAAATTTCAGCCATTCCTCTTCCCGAACAAGTTTTTTTTTTGTTGAAAATATATTCTAAGTGTTGTGAGCGTGAGGTAGAGAGCAAAAGTGAAGAAGAAGCTTAGTTCTTGGTGGTTCTTAGTGTTCAACATCAAATTCATACATATCCATCATCCTTCAACCATAACCAAGGTAGAAATAACATCTTTATACATCTATTTTTTTCTCAATATGGATCTTGAACCCTAGTTTTGTTCTTTTTCTCTCTCTACAACCCTCCATCATCTTTTTTTACTTTTGATAATTGAAAATGGTATATATAGCTATATATAAGCCATATATATGAGAGATATAGCTATACATACAAAGGCCATGGACCTAGGAGTCAAGAAAATTCATGTTTTCTTCATCTTTAAATCTGTTCAGAGAGCTTTTTTGCCAAAAATTCGATTTTCTTCTATTTTTTGTATGGACCTAGACATGTTCATTGGCTTTAAAATATTTACTGTAGTTGAATTTTGTTGATGTCTAGATCACCTGTTTGGATTTTCTCAAAAATAAATCTTTAAAACAGGATAAATAGGCTGTTTGGAATAACAACTTTGAATTTATGCCATTTTTTGTAGGAATGAGGTCTCGGTGTGATTTTTGTGTAGTTAGATAGATAAATATCTTATCTTTCTAACCCTACTAGAATCACCTACATATCATGTGTATAAAAATAATGGCATCAATTCTCTCAAATTGTGTCGAATCTGGACACTATTTGGTAGAAATTTCATATAACATTAAAGCAAAATGATTTAAATGCAAGGTCATGTCCCAGAACTTTTAGACTCATAGATCTATCATTGTAAAAATTGTAAAAAAATTAGTTTCAAGGCAAAGTCATCCGTTTTAATTTTTAAACTCACTGAAAATCTTGCTGCTGTAGTGGTGTTTATTATCTACACAGTCACATCTTTTGTTTTGCAAACACCGAGGCCTTAGATGCCAAATCCAGAGAGGTGTTCTAAATAAAAAGTGTCCAAAACATCCTAAATATGTTGTCTACCAATTTTTAGAATTTATTTTCAAGTGTAGGTATTTTAAAAACACTAAAAATAGTAGAAATACCCTGCACCTTTTGGTTATGTATTATGTGCCTAAGTGTTTAGTGTTATACTTTTAAGCTCCTAACTTTATGCCATGTTTGAGTTGACTTATTAGATTAGTGACGTTATTACTTTACATGCCTATGATGGTCGGATACTTACATAAAAGCTTAGTTTAATTTTTTATATATGGATGTGATATGACATGGCCTATATATTAAGTGACTTACGTGAAATTTATGCTTAATTTTTGTTTGTAAAAATTGTGCATATTACTCACGTGCCATATAGTTCATGCCATGCACAGATAAATTTGGGGGTTATAAATCTTAGCTTATTGTATCATGCCATGTCATCATCGGATGAATTTTATGGGGTTCACCGTACTATTTTAATGAAAGAGTGAAAATTAAACCATAGGGTTGGTACTTGACCGATGAAAATTGTGTACTTCGAGTTTTGTGATATTGGCTATATGCCTAGACTGCTTGGGAAGATTTTTTCCCAAGTGCTATATGCACCGATTGTTTATGAATATTTTGGTGAAGGTGGTTCAGATGGTGTAATAATAGGAGTTAGATTTCGAGACCTCACATTGGAAGATTCGAGGGTCAGACCGTCGATGACACCTTGCCGTCAATAATGACCCGGCTTAACATATAGTCGGCTACGTAGTCATCCAATAGCTGAAGGAATGCTCTTTGTTGGTCGTTAGACTTGATCAGCATGATTGGGATCAGGGTTAGGATGGTTCACATTGGTTAAGTGAACCTAGAATAACTTAGGATTTAACTAAATTTAGTAATTTAAATGAACAACACGATTATTAATATATCTCCAGTTATGTATAAGTTGTTGTTGTGTGACTTGTTTACATGGAAAATAATTGTATATTAGTGTGAGTTTCTCTGGCATTCCATGCCTGGTTTCGAAAAGCTAGAAGAGCTTATTGACGAGTATGCTGATGTGGATATAGAGCTTTGGTTCTTGTGACAAGGAGTTTCATGCTTTTGCCCCAGCCTCCTTTGTGAGACCCTGACCCGTTTTCTTTTTTCGGCGTTTTCGGACACGCGTTGCGTGTTTTCTTTCGTGCATGTTTTTACTGCTTTTGATGCATGATCGGGTTTAAATATGCATGCGGGGTAGGTTCTGGGGCCGTGGGTCATTGTGGCTCGAATCTCGAAAATTTTCAAAAAAAAAAAAAAGATATTTTCTGACGAGCCTATAAATATCTTCCTTTAGATATTTATTCCAAAATATCTCCCCTCTCTCTCTCTCTTCTCTCTCTACAAGTTTCTCTCTGCCTTCTCTTTAAGTTCTCAGGGGCCTGGGGCTCGATTTTTAGCATCCAACAGTGGATCCGTGGTTTTGGCGCGGTGGGCTACCCAACCATCTGGTCAGAATTTGATTCCTGCGAAGCTCGATTTTACACGTGGATCGAGGCATTAAGTTTTCAACTCACCAAGGTAGGATTGTAGACCTGCATGTAGTATAAGGGTACTATGGGTAATCGGGTGTCTTTTTACCGGTTAGATCTCCGTAGATCTAACTTTATATCAAAATGGGTTTTCGGGTTTAAAATCGGCTTTTCGTCGATTTTGTGGATGGAATTGGGTGTAGGGAGTTTCTTTGAAGGTCTCGATGTTAGGCCTAGATGTGTGGGTGTTCACGGTTGTTGAATCGGTGTTCGGAGGCTTCGATTCGAGTCTTGAAGGGTTGAACCTGTTGCTCGAAAATAGTTTCTGGGTGGGTTCAGTCGACTGAACTCATAGGTTCAGTCGGCTGGTTCATAGTTTTTGGGGTTCAGTCGACTGAACTCATAGGTCCAGTCGACTGAAGTGGCTCGATTTGGCATTTTGTGTTTTCAGTGTGTTTTTCAGTCGATTGGGGGTTGGGTCCAGTCGACTGAAGCTGTGGGCTGTTGGTTTTGTGGTTTTGGGTTGGTTCTTTGGTTTCCAATCGGTGTCCTGTGGTATTCATTTGATGAATTATGTGGTTAGTTGATTCAAATACTTGTGGATTCCTTTTGGGGGTTCGGTTGGTCGTGTGGTGGCTTGGGGGTCGGGTTGTGGCCTCGGGTGTTTGGTTAGG
>JAULJZ010212618.1:0-18518 GCA_032270985.1 Heliamphora pulchella | reverse complement strand
TATATACGTGGAAATTTTGTGCACTAAACTGCGCTTTATTTATTTATTTATTTATTTGTGTGTGTGTGCGCGCAAAATTTTAATGTTGTTGACCTGAAATGGCAGACAAGATCAAGGATAAAAGTAATGGAGTAGTTGCTGACTTGTCATACTATATGTATGAGGTACGTTGTTGGTTAAAATTCTTTTTGGAATATTGATGCATTTAAGGATTACATGTTTCTATCTAGGGCTTTAAACCAGTTGCATGTTATAGTTGGAAAGCACATACTGTTAAAAAACAAGTATTCCCATAAATCCATCTCTCTCAATACACACACACACACACACACACACACACACACACACACATATATATATATATATGTATGATATATTTCAAATAAATAATGCGACAATTATACTTTCAAAACTAAAGTCATTTTGATAGGTTCTTTGTCTTCACAACTCATTCAAAAAAAAAAAAACTCTTACAGGTATTTTGTATAAGTTTTTTCAGTTTGCATATCATAAGTTATATAGGCCCCTAATTTGTATTGGATTATTTGAAACTAAAGATCTGGTGATAACTTTGGGAAAAAAAAATGTTGTAGGAAGATGTGAAGTGCATGAAGGATATGGGAGTAGATAGTTACAGGTTCTCAATCTCATGGCCTAGAATTTTTCCACGTAAGTTTCAATTTCTACAACTAGATACATTTCTCTAAATGCATAATGAGCAACCCTAAAAATCTCATCAAGATTATTTTGATTCTTCAATTTGAAAAATGTTATAATCCTTAGATGGAAAGCGATGCAAAGGGGAGAGTGCCGAAGGAGTTAAATATTACAATCGCCTCATTGACATGCTAGTCCAGAATGGTTATGGCTCTAGCTCAACTATTTAATCAGTCATTAGAACTACCAAAAGTCTATACAGTTTTTCCAATGTAAATATTCTCTCATGCATGTGCAGGTGTGAAACCTTTTGTGACTCTATTCCACTTTGATGTTCCCCAAGCCTTGGAACATTCTTATAAGGGTTTCTTATGCCATGAGATTGTGTAAGTGATTCATCTTTCACCCTTAACAGTCACTTAACTAGCAATTCAATGGATAATCTTCCCTTAACTTGTACTTGGGGCACCATTGTCATGCTTCAAGGAAACTCAATTTACTGAGATGATGGTGTTTATTTAGAGAGATGAGACAAAGAGATACACAGATTTTGAAAGTTGGAAATTTTAACTTTATCCCGTCACATGTAGATATGAATAGTACTAAGGTTTGAAAGTTGGCTTAATGAATGAGTAGTACTATGTTTGTTTTGGTTGAGCAACCAGGCACTTCATTACTTTGCAGTATTGGCATGATAAAACCATTCTCATCTTTTTACTAGGCAAGATTTTCGTGATTTTGCGGATTTCTGCTTCAATAAATTTGGAGATCGGGTAAAGAATTGGATCACATTGAACGAGCCTTGGAGCTTTAGCTATTGTGGTTATGCAATTGGTGCTCACGCACCCGGTCGTTGCACACCTGGGCTTGCGGGACTTCTGAGAAATCGAAGTACTTTTTCCCTCATACCACATCGGACCTTTATCTCCAACGAAGTTCCCAAAAGCACTGAAGAGGGGGATTCAGGAATTGAACCATATAAAGTGACACACAACCAACTTCTTGCTCATGCTGCTGCAGTGAAACTCTATAGGGATAAATATCAGGTTCTAAATGTTTACCCTATTCTTCTAGAAATAATGGATGCATTCATATAGCTTTCTTTTTATATGGTTTTGGTGTCCCTCTCTTGTATGATATTCAGTCTAAAGATGGTATACCGAAATTTATTTGGTTTTTTTGGGCCATCAATTTCAACTCTATAATTCTGTCGTTAACTAGGTGTATAAAGTTTTTCAATAACTATGATTGATTGCACAGTCAGTTCAAAAAGGCACCATTGGAATTACACTTGTGTCAATCTGGGTGCTTCCCTACTCAGAATCGAAGGATGATCGTGAGGCTGCACAACGACAACTTGATTTCATGTTTGGATGGTAAAACATGAATTATACTTTGTTCAAGATTACTATATAAACATTTAATTAACATTGAATACTAAACAGTGAATAATGTGAGTAGAGTTACCACTATGTCACTTCCCATCTGTGAGTTTACAGTATTTTTGGTCTTGTCGCATTTAAGCAATGCTAAAGAATAAACTAACAATCATATGTTCCCATTTCCTCATAGCATTTCATAGTGAAAACGTTAGGTACATGTTGGATGAGGTTTCGTCTAACATAGGTTGTAGGAATCTGTTACTGCTCCAGCTATAAAACTCTACAAAAGGATATGTGTGTCCCATAATAAAATATGTTGTATATAAAAGTAATTAAAATTAAGCATATCTCTTAAACAACTTCTTAAAAATCTTCAAATTTGTATGATAATTAGACAAATTAGTGGTTCTAAGCGTGCCACCTACCTCAGCGACAATATTCTCGCAACCCGAGTGTGATAAAGCGATTATTTTATAGGCAAAAGCATGTCATCTTCATCTTATATCCTAAACTTATTAACCGTATTTAGTTAAAAGCTAGAATTAGTTAATCTGTTGTCACTGATCACAAAATTAAATAATCGTCTAGTGCTTTTCCATTCTCTTAAATTTCACTCTAGGTCTAATTAAGGTTTTTTAATATTCGTGCTCACTTTCTTCTACTAAAATCGGCAAAAGGATATGTGTCCCATAATAAAATATATTTGTATAAAAATAGTTAAAATTAAGCATATCTTAAACAACTTTTTAAAAATCTTCAAACTTGTATGATAATTAAGTACATTAGTGGTTCTAAGCATGCCATGTACTTGGGCCACAAAAGATTCTTGAAACCCAAAGTTTGATAAAGCCATTATTTTATAGTCAAAAGGTTTTTCATTTTTATCTCATATTCTAAACTTATTAAACGTATTTAATTAGTTAAAAGTTAGAATTAGTTAATCTGTTGTTACTGATCGAAAATTAAACTGTCTAGTGCTTTTTCATCCTCTTAAATTTCTCTCTAGATCAAATTAATGTTTTCTTAGTATTTGTGCTCACTTTCTTCTTCTTCTTCTTCTTCTTCCATACTTGTAACAGGTTTATGGACCCACTGACATCAGGACAATACCCCCAAAGCATGCAGCGTCTTGTAGGACAGCGGCTTCCGACGTTCACATCAGAAGAATCCAAGATGCTTAAAGGGTCATTCGATTTCTTAGGATTAAATTATTACACTACGAATTATGTACAAAATAATCCACGGTGCCCTGGTGATAAACCGAGTTATGTCACAGATTCTAACGTCAAGCTCACACGTATGTACAGAAATTAATTCAAGTTATTGTTCAACAAGAAATTATTTTAATATACACTAAAATCGCAATATTTTGTTCTCGCAGCATTCAACAAAGACGGGGTCCCAATTGGTCCACGGGTAAGACATTCAAATGTTTTTTTTGGTGAATTGATTGTAATATAAAAGAAAAGAAAAAATACATAATTACAAGGAATATACTCCAGGAACTTCAAGGCAAACAAAATAAACCAGCCAAGCTACAAGAGCCCCCCCATAACCTCCAATCGGTTATGAGGGGGAATCTCAGCTTACCCTAAAAAAGACAAAATCTAGACAAGGCAAAACACAAGTGAACCTAAACAACCAATCCCTAATGGTGATAAGATAATAGATCTTATTTATACTTTTTAAGGACATAGGAGCTTTATTCATTTAACGAAAATCTTAGGGTAAACTCAAATTTTACACTTGGGTTATATTACAGGCTGCTTCAGAATGGCTTTATGTTTATCCAAAGGGAATTTGGGATCTCTTGTTGTATACAAAGAGCAAGTACAATAACCCGCTTGTATACATTACAGAGAATGGTAAAAGTTTCATTATTATTATTATTATTATTATTATTGTTGTTGTTGTTGTTGTTGTTGTTGTTGGTGATGCTAATTCAAATCCATTATAGTTAGTTATAGATTCAAAAAATCGAATGTATTTACTTTTAATTTTGCAGGTGTTGATGAGGCAAATGATCCTTCAAAGACGATTAAAGAAGCTTGTGATGATCCTGATAGGATATATTACCATGCCCACCACCTTGATTATGTCAAGAAAGCAATCAAGTTAGTGCTTGAAAATTTAGCCAAACAAAGATAGTAATACTAAGATGAGATAGAAAGGAAATTATAATAGAATGATAGTATGTTTGGAACTTAAATTTGTGGTTGAAAAAAGAAAATGAAATTAGGAAAAACAAATGACAAGAATATAAGTGAAAGAAACTACTTATTTTTCTTTCTTTTTTCTTGGATGACTTATAAACATAAACGAAATGTTTCCTAGAAAATTAACTCGTTAAATTTTCTTAGTTACCCATTAAAAATGGATATGTTATGCAATTTCACTTCGTTCTCAATATTGTTTCCCATGTCCAAATGGAAGATCCAAGCATAGCATTGGTGGTTTAGCGGACAATACCGATGTTAGAAGGTGATTGTAGCATTAATGGTGGTAGCTCATATTGTAAAAACATGGTTAGATCCTGAATTTTTTGCAAGGAAAGGAAAAACGAAGGAAAAAGACAGAAAAATGAAATAGCATAAAAGAAACTTATATGTTTATTTCTTTTGATTCAATTAGAAGACCAAAACGAATATGAATACTTATTTGTTCCTTTCATTCTTTTGTAACTGTCGTATTTAACAGTGAAGGCGTGAAGGTGAAAGGATATTTCGCGTGGTCATTATTGGACAATTTTGAATGGTCTGAAGGTTACACTGTACGCTTTGGATTTCACTATATTGATTTCCATAACCTCCGTGATGTGGCAGCTAAGAAATACTTGGTGAGGTACCCAAAGAAATCAGCAGAATGGTTTACAAACTTTCTCCACAACAAGGAGACTAAGGGATTGGTTCGTGGATAAAGTGCCCTCTTATGTGATATTCGGTTTGACTCATACGCTTCACGTTTTATTTTTTCTCTCTGACTAAGGAAGCATATATCTAAATAAGGAGAAGTTAAATTCTTCATGATTATAATGATAAATAAGTTGTGTTTGTGTTCAATGAGTTTATATAAGGGGAGAGCTACCTCTTGTTGTGTAGCCTATTATGTCTTATCTTCTATGTAAAATAAATAATTGAAATAATGAGTCAATAAACATATATTTGAATAATCAAAGAGCCTTTATGCTTGATGGTTTGTGTTCCCCTTTTTATGATTCTCATCCATCTCATGTGTTGGTTGTTTCTTTCAATCATCATCCATTTCAAGTATTTTTGATAGAAATTATTGTGCATCATATGGCTAGTAGGATAATATTCAAAATGAGAATGAAATCAATGCTAGGTAACTCTGGCAAAAATCACCAATTGACTCTCCGAATGATCAGGGACGGAGGCGGAGGCACAGTGGGACTAGTGGGGGCAAATGCCCCCCCAACTGACTTTTAAATTTTTTTTTTTACCTATATATATTTTATAATTTTACAAATATGCCCCTAGTAAATTTTATATCTCACCCCACGCCCACTGATCCAGTGATCCCAATCATAGTTCACAGTATCATCTTCTAGCCTTCTAGGGTTTTCACTTTGCACACGACTAACGCCACCCCACCCAGGTCAGGCCCTCACATCGCCGTCGTCGTCGCGGCCGCTCACCTCAGGCCATCGCGAACTAAGCACCATCGTTCGCCTCAGGCCCTCGTTAGCATCGTCGCGAACTAACCGCCATCGTGTAGTCACCGTTCACCCCCTTCCCTAGTCGCCGCCATTCACATTGCCTTGCTGCCTCGCGTCGCTGCCGCTATGCTCTCCTTATCTGATATTCACTAATCTGATATCTCTAATCCCACTATTCACTTCTCCTATTTCTGTTTACTGTTTAAGCTATTCTCCATATATTTTAATTTTATGTATCTATATAACAATAACTATATTATTATATATCTATATATCTATGTATCTATAATACTAATAGATTGAGATTGTGGTTTGTGAGACTGAGACAGTGAGATTTATTCTTCCGACCCTGCTTGATTATATATGGCTTTGATTTTATTCTCTGCTTGAATATTTGTGTATCAATATAAATATAAGCAGTAAATATTTGTGTATCAATATGTTTGATTATATATAGCTGCTTATATAAATATGACTACTTATATATCAATAACTTTGATTTTATTTTTTTATCTATAATAGATTATGTATAATGTAATTATAATAGAGATTTTACTTTTTGAATTTTGTTGTTAAATTTTTGTAACTTGTGGGATCTTTGTTGAGTTTTTGATGACCATTAATGATACTTTTTTTTTTGTTTACATTATATTTAAAATTATGGAGAAATATTTTAAAAGACAATCAAAATTTGAATCGTCATCTTTTACAATTCAAAGTGAGTCTTTGAAGAAAAGTCGTACATAATGCAACCTACCTGATCTTCCTGTTAAGTAAAGTCAATCTTTGAAGAAAAATTGTACAGAATGTAATTTGCCTAATTTTTCTGTTGACCCTGGTCTACGACATCGTATTTTGAATTATAATCCAAATATTAGAGACCAAGTTTGTAGAGCGTATTCATTGAAAGGTCATTGCCAACCTCGTCATCGCAATTTTTAAAAAAAGCAATTTGGACAATCTTTTAGAAGGTTTAATCCTTCTTGGTTCGATGAATTTAGTGGTTGGTTAGAATACAACATATCAAAAGATGTAGTATATTGCTTTTGCTGCGATTTTTTCAAACCCAAGATAGAAAACCAAGTAGGTAGTAATTCTTTTATTGGCGAAAGATTTACAAATTGAAAGAAGCAAAAAAGGTTACAAACTCACATGGGAGGTGTTAATAGTACTTACTACCAAGTTTTGAGAAAATATTAGGATTTGTTGAATAAAAAACAACATATTGAAACTATTATCTTCAAACTGTCTGATGATGCGAAAAGAGATTATCGGGTTCGATTGACTGCAACAGTTGATTGCATTAGATTTTTTTTTGCGGTAAGGGCTTCCTTTTCGTGGGTGTGATGAATTCGACCATTCAACTAATCAAGGGAACTTTCTTGAACTATTGAAATTTTTTACAGAGCAAAATGAGAACGTCAATTGTGCTAGTGAAAATTATAAATGATTTGTCGCAAGCATTACTAATAGCGTCAATTGTGCTAGTGAAATGGTCCCATCTACTCTGTTAGCATCAGTTGGACTATTTCCATTCATCTGAGTAATATATTGGTTCCTTTTTTTCTATTAAAAAAAATTCTCTAAAAAATAACTGATAATCTTCAAAAGAAACCATCATTTGAGGAAGGTTATAGTAATGTTTCCTTCCAATCATTCCATTCACTCACTTTGAAATGGCCTAATGAAATCCTATCTCTCCACCTATACAATGTAATACGTTCATGTCTCTTCTCCATTCTTTCGAACCAACACTAGCACCCAACAAAACTTCTTATCAGTGATTCTCATATTTATCAACAAACTTTAACCCATATATTCACCGTTAAAGCTGTGCAATTTAATATTATATAAGTGCAGAGATTTTTATTGTGATATTTCATTCCACATCAATGTAAAATAAAAAATTTGTATATATATATATATATATATATATATATTGAAAGACATGAAATATTACTAATAACTTGTGCTTAATGATTTTAATTTGTGTTGTTAGCATCTTTATTCAAGTAGTACACTTGGATTGTTAAATTTAATATATTATACACTGCATCACTAAGATGATATCCTAATAAGTCCATAAACAAAATCAATCGATTTGGATTCCATTTCTTTTCCCCATAACTTAGGAATCCCCTATTACAACACCAACACAAGAAGCCAGCGAAAATAAACTTGTACTGCTTTAAGAAGACAAAAGAAGATTACAAACACATGCTTCTGTTTTTATCGAAAGTAGTTAAACTCATGTTCCTGTTATCGCTAATAACGATAATAGAATTCCTCAACTCAATGAGAAAAGCCATCCTTGGACGGCTCTCAGTTTACGAAGAACTATGCTCCCAGCAAAGATAAACATTCCTAAGCATCATTCGCAGGGATGGAGCCAGGATTATTATTCAGTGGGGGCATATTCTTAAAATTGTAGATATATTTTTAAAATTATAGATATAATGAGAAAGAAAAAATAAATTAAAATACTACTCAAAAGGTTCATATCTATTTATAATATAAAATTTGAACTTACAATTGACCACGACAACTTTTGATATTTTGAAAATGATACATGATACTTTCATTTGAAATACTATTAAACATCTCTCTCTCAATATAGACAACTAAGCTATCATGCATCTATTGATCGCCCATTTTGTTGCGAAGACGGTTCTTCACAATTTTCATTGTAGAAAATGCTCTCTCTACTATGGTAGTTACAACAGGTAAAATAAATGTCAAAGTTAAAAACTTGTAAACCAAGGGATATCCTATATTTATTCTAATCTTAACCATCATCTGAGCAAGATCACTAATTTCTTTTAAATCCAAAAACTCAAGAGTAGAACGTACATCCATAATAAAATTCTCAAGTTGGTCAAAAATTGCTAATCTCTCAATATCAGAAAAGTCTTTTGGGTAAAATTCGACAAAACAGGCTAATTTTTCCTTGTCAAAAGTTGCAAATGAATCAGATGAATTTAGACATGCAACACAAATAACAACTCGGTGTTCACCTCATTAAAACGGTTATTAAGTTCTTGGATTTGCATATCTATAATAGTATAGAATAGCTTAATATGATAGTGATGAGAATTTATCATTTCTTGTGCTCTTCGCCTTGATCTTCCTTGAATAACATATGATTCATCCATATTAGGCACATCAATTTGATGTTTGCCACAAATAGAGAAAATTTCATTTACTAAAGAACTCCACCCATTGTCCCTCAACATTTGAAGTTGTTGCTTGGATATTTGAATCAATTTCATAGCATTTATAATATTTTGATCTCTTCTTTGTAATGCTTGCGACAAATCATTTATAATTTTCAATATAGCTCTCATCAAATGTAGACTAAATACAAACTCAAAAGATTGCATTGAGTTCAATAGGTGAAATGCTTCTACTCTTTGTTCTAAAATGGTCCAATCAAGTTTGTTGATAAATATGAGAATCACTTATAAGAAGTTTTGTTGGGCGCTAGTGTTGGTTCGAAAGAATGGAGAAGAGACATGAACTTATTACATTGTATGGGTGGAGAGATAGGATTTCATTAGGCCATTTCAAAGTGAGTGAATGGAATGATTGGACGGAAACATTACTGTAACCTTCCGCAAATGATGGTTTCTTTTGAAGCTAATCAGTTATTTTTTAGAGGTTTTTTTTTTTTTTGAATAGCAAAAAAGGAACCAATATATTACTCAAATGAGTGGAAATAGTCCAACTGATGCTAACAGAGTTCTAAGCATAATCTTAGCCCATTTTAGCTGCAGTTCGCAACGTCAAGTTTTTTTTTTTTGTGAGCCTTACGCAGGTCCTTACTTTACCTGAGATGACCCTTAACTCCCCTTACATAAGTTCTACTTACCCTTTCAATCTCAGCACCCCTTCAATATTATATAAAAAACCATCAATTCTAAACCAAACTCTATCTAAATTAACCTTTATCCATGAGGCAACCCTTAATTTAGTTTGATATAGAATTTCCTACCATTCCACCTCTTCTTTCTCAAATATCACCATATTCCTCGATAACCATATTGACCATAGCCCGCTCGTAAAGACAAAGCACCTTTAGAAAGGGTTCCCAAGCCACCATGTTGTCAAAGATTGGAGGTTGTTTGGACTTGCCCATTCCAAAACCCCCATTTTTAATAACCTAGACCATATCCTTCATGCCCTATTACATTGCACCAATAGATGATCCAATGTTTCCACCTCCAATTGACATAGATCACATTCAAGATCAGAATTTTATAGAATGATAGACCAACCTGTAGGAAGTGATTTTGTAGGAATTCTTCCCATTTGTGCTTGCCAATAGAAGAATCTGCACTTCAGTGGGGCTGGTTGTCTCTAAATGTGTTTGATTGCTTTAACCACCCACCGCCCAAGTTCCCTTCCAACAACTGGCACGTGGATTTCATTGAAAACATATGACTTCCATCTCCACTCCACACCAACCTATCCTCTTCAATTGAGTTTCCCACTTCAGTTTTTGCGAGTTCCATTATTCCCGCCATTGCTGCACTTCCCACGGGTACCACCTCATTCTAAAGTGGCTTAAGATCTCACCCAGTTCTATTATTTGAAATATATTCGCCACTATAATTTATTTATAGGATGCAATTGCATATAATCTAAGGATATTTTTCCTTCTGTAAAAGTGATCCATCGCAAGGGTCTTCTGACAGGAGGACTTGATGTCCTTTCCCAATTTGCAGCATCAGATTTTGTTTAAATATACTTGTAGTCTCCTTGTTTTTATCTGCTAATGCTAAAACTCCTCTCCATGCTTTTCCTATCTTACCCTTGCTTCTTGCTTTCGGCACCCACTCCAGCTCATTACCTTCAGATTTATAGTTTATAGCTTTCCTCCACAATGATTTTTTCTCACACCCACACCTCCACCACCATTTTGTAAGAAATGCCTCATTCTTTGTAGCCAAAGGAAATATACCAAGACCCCCTTACTTAGGCTTGTTGCGACTTTATCCCAAGCGACATAGTGTGGCCTTCTTCTCCCTTCCCCATCCCCCAAATGAAATTTCTTTGTAGCTTTTCTAATATCGATTTTACACCTGCTATTATCTGGAACAAAAACATATAGTATTTATATAAATTTGTTCAGGAGGCTTTGATGAGGGTCAACCTTCCGGCCATGGATTAGTATCGCATTTTACATCCTTTTAATTTTTTCTTGAAGTCGTTTATAATTGGCTATCAAGCCGTGATCCTGTTTGATTGTAAGCCCAATGGATGACCTACATAGATAATGGGAAGGTTTCCCACCTTACAGCATAAGCTCCCAACCACTTGATAGCATACCCACATTGCAGACCATACTCCTATAAAAATTACCCTCAGGCCCAATACTAGCTTGAAACATCTCAACACACATTTGACGTTTATAAGATCCTCTTCCTCAGCGTTACAGAAAAATATCGTATTGTCCGCAAATTGAAGATGAGTGATCCTGTGACCTCTATTCCCTACCTCAATTTCGCTAATGATATTCAATTCTGCGGCTCTTTGCACTAAAATGTTTAGGCTCTTAGTTGCCACATCTAACAAAAATGGGGATTAGGGATCCCCTTATTTAATACCTTTCTCCATTGCGAACTCTTTGGTTGAAAACCCATTTACTAACATTGACAGGTCTACAGTTGAAGTACATTCCTTTTCCCACTTTGCCCATTTACCCCAAAACCATGCCCAAGCAACATATGAATTAGATAATTCCAACTGACACTATTGTATGCCTTATGAAAGTCTAATTTCAAAACCACTCCTTTCCTCTTTTGAGACTTCCAAAGATCATTTCTTTCGTTAGCTATCATCACTCCATCTAGACTTTGTCTGTCCTTAGAGAATTTGTCACGCGACACCCCCTTCATTCTACTACCAAGCATCTTCAATACTATTTTGTACAATCCTCCCACTAAAATGATAGGCCTATATTTGAGTTAGAAAAGAATCTTCAATACCTTGAGGATTACTTGCCTTTTGGGATTAGAGTTAGAAAAGACGTCGTGCCCCCAACTCCAAGGCACGTGAACCCCACATGATAACCCAATCTTACAGAATAAACAATAGAATCCCTTTTTATAAAATTCAATTTATAGTAAAAATCGCTTTTGAAGAAAAATTCTTGAATATAAGTTGTTTTAAAAGATGTTACGCCCCAACTCTAAAATATATTCTAAGTATAAATTTTAGAAATTTTGCCATAATCTCTTCTGTTTTTCGAATAATTCCAATTTATTATAACCTGTCAAATGCAAACAATATCATATACTGCATGCACAGTCTGGATCTCAACACCAAATCATACTTTAAAATTACTTACCGACTATCCGTCTCAATTTTATGACATTTACATTCATTTCCAAATGAAGTTCTATAATATTAAGTAAACATTCAAGCATCTTCAAATATTTATTTAACTTTAAAAGCTCCATACAAACCTACCAAACTCTATCTAAAAATCACTTATTTACATTCTTTCATAAACGTAAGAAAGTTTTAGGGAAACCATCAGTTTTGCAACTTAAGACTTGGAAATCTAAAACTTCAACATAATTTCTTAACTTCTCAAAATCCACAACTTGTATTCCAATTCCATGTAAATCACAAAAGGAATTAACAGATTTCAAATGTAAGATACAAGTTTTTTTTTTCTTTCTTTCTTCAAATCTTCACTCAAGATCAAAGAGTCCTGTTACGCCTTCTCTTTTTCATTGGAACCTGTAAAATATGCAATCCACAAAACATGAGTCAAAGCCCGTCGAATAAAGACTAAGAAAGGTGCAATGCATGATATGTGAGGTGTGAGTGGATGTCGCTATGCAATAACAATTAAATTCTTTCCCAACAAACAATATATCTCACACACACTTGAAATTTTAAGGAGTTATACATCCACTTTCATTCTTTTACCTTAGCACAGTTTAATTTCCATTCAATTTACTAGTACATGCATGCTATCCATATGTCTTAATCCATTATTTAAATTCACATGTATAGTCCACATTCAAATTACATCATGCACATTTCTCATTTAACTCGTTTCACAAACACCGAACCGACACCACAACATCTGTTGTGTAACCATCTCAATTTCTTATTTCCTAATTTATTTTATCTACATAATCCATTATCTAAGTTTCTTCATTTCAATTCTCATGAGGCTTATTACACAAACACCGAACCAACACCGAGTGCAGCTTATAAAAACCCCAAACTATTAGCCCTCAACCGGCTTTCTGAAACCTGTTGGATAATAGTTCACTCTATAACTCACCACATCATTCGCCATTTACGATTTCCTTGAGGAACACCGTTAGCTATCATCACTTCATCTAGACTTTGTTTGCCTTTAGAGAATTTGTCATGCAATACCCCCTTCATTCTACTAGCAAGCATCTTCAATACTATTTTGTACAGTCCTCCCACTAAAATGATAGGCCTATATTTGCTGAAACCTTAAGAATTACTCGCCTTTTTGGATTAGAGTTAGAAAAGACATCGTTCCCCTAACTCCGAGACACGTGAACTCCACGTGATAACCCAATATTACAGAATAAACAATGGAATCTCTTTTTATAAAATTCAATTTATAGTTAGAACCTCTTTTGAAGAAAAATTCTTGAATTTAAGTTATTTTAAAAGATGTTACGCCCCAACTCTAAAAAAATATTCTAAGTAAAAATTTTAAAAATTTTGATAGAATCTCTTGTATTTTTCGGATAATCCCAATTTATAATAACATGTCAAATGCAAACAATATCATATACTTTGGCATAGTCTGGATCTCAACACCTAATCACACTTTAAAACTACTTACCGATTATTCGTCTCAATAATATGACAATTACATTCATTTCCAAATGAAGTTCTATAGTATTAAGTAAACATTCAAGTATCTTCAAACATTCATTTAACTTTAAAAGCTCTATACAAACCTACCAAACTCAATCTAAGAATCACATATTTACTTTCTTTCATAAACATAAGAAAGTTTCAAAGAAACCATTAGTTTTACAACTTGATCCTACAAGAAAAATGGTCTTTTGTGACAAAATTTAATGATGAAATTTATTTTTCTTGCTAAAAATGATATTTTAACGAGAAAATATCAACTTCGTCACTAATATATATTCATTCTGTGACAAAATTTAATTTTTCTCATAAAAAGTTTCTTAATTATTCGCGAGGAGAATGTTTCGTCACAATATGTATTTCTTTTGCAACGAAATTTATCTTTCCTCGCAAAAAGGTTTTTAATTTTTGGTGACGAATATATTTCGTCTCAACATATGCCTTTTTAAGATGAATTTTATATTTTCATCATCAAATAATTTTTGATTATTTACTACGAAATAATTTGTCACCAACAATTAATTATTTTGTGAGAATTTTAATGTTTTCCTCACAAAAATATACTTTTTCATTGTTTAGGATTAATTTTTGACACAAATTAATAATTTGGCGTGCAATCCTTAGAAGTGGAGGAAAATTTTTATTTGCCCTAATTTGTCTCCAGCATCCGGCACTCATCTTGCGCGAGTGCATCTTATGATCTCAATCAAACTAATTGATTGTTCATTCCCCAAGTCTCTCACTTCTTCAAGTCCTCCAACCCATGAATTTTTTTTTTTTTGTGTCTCTAGTGGCCCCTCTCTCCCCCACTCTTCACTTGTTGTGTCGTCGACGCCCGCACCGCTGTCGTGTCACCGCATTGCCTCTTTGCCCCTTTCCCTTTCTCTTTATTTATCCGTCACCGTTTTTCACCGCCGTTGGTATGCTCCTATTCGTTAGATTTTTTCATTCACCGAATTTTTATTGTTTTAAATTTTGTTGATCAGACACATGCTTGAATCTAAAGACACATGCTTAAATATGCTAATGGTAAGAAGATGCAATTTCAAACGGGGGAAGTAAGGAATGGGGATAAGATAATTCATGGTTGTGCCACAAATACTGATGAAACAAAGGTTCCTAGTGCCGTAAGGGGGGTGGTGAAGAGGAAGAAATCAGTGGCCAAGAATACAAAGAAAATAATGGGTCGTGGCCATGCTGAAGGCATGGAGATGGGAAATGGGAGTGACTCTGTTATGGATGGATTTCAATTTTTTGAGGGGGAGGATGATATCTTTGTGGTTCTACAAGATGGTTTTTGATGTGAGAAATGCAATGTTAGGGGATCTTAGGATTAGAAATGTGTAGTGACTCGGTACGGGTTTATTTTGATTCATTATATTTGACATAATTAAATTACCAGAAGTAATTTTGGACAACAATATAGCACGCAGTGGACAGTTAGGGCGTGTAAGGATCCTGGGATAATAAATTGTGAATAATTCTATAATACCAAAATATTTTGATATTGTGATTTAAATTTAAATTTAATGAATTGGAGGGTTAAATAGAGTGGAATTAACATAAAAGTAAATATCTAAATTATCAATATATAAATATAGGTATTAAAGTGTGTTTTAAAGGAGGAATTTGAAAGTTCTAAAAAAAATATTTCTGTTTGAGGAAAGGAATTAAGAAGCTGTGAAGGAAGTTAACTCCAGAAGAAGAAAAATAATAAAGAAGAAGACGCTGCGACCAACAGGCAGCCCCCAACCGTCGCCATCCATGGCCAAACCCTAGCTGCACCACCCACCTGATCTCGCCGCTGCTATTGGCCACTACCTCTGGCACTGCCGATGACTGCCGCCGACGCCGGCGCCATCACCACCACCGACCGTTCTTCCAGTCTCTCCCTCTCGGCCACGACCGTTTCTTCTCTCTCTCATGTTCGATTTTGGTGTTCTTCACCATGGAAGAGAGCTTCAAAGCTCTAGGTTACCCAACTCATAAAGACTGACTAATCTACACTTGAAACTGGATCTCTCCTGTTCGAATACCGTGATAGCAGAAATTGTGGTGACCGACCAACTCTAGGGTTCCGAAAATTGGGATTTCGGCTCTACAAAAGGTAGGGTTTTGACTAGATTGGATGTTTTGCTCTGATTTGTGTTGTTTTTGAAGTATAATCATATGAAAGCCTAAGTTTCTTTTGAGATTGATCGAAAGCCTAGTTAATCTAGAATTTGTGGAGTTGGATTCATGGTAATTGTTTAATATGGTGAAATTGGAGCACAAAAGAGGTACTAAATCCATGAGATTTGATGGTTTGCAGATTAGAGAGTGAAAAGCTATTGCCTAACCCAAACACTACAAGAATATGGATTTTTGGCGACGAAATCTTGCGATAAAAATATATTTCGCCTAACTTAAAGGCAATAAAATTTATATTTCGTCGCTAAATAAAAGAGTTTTGGAAAGAAAAATACTTTTTCGTCGCCAATTGTGTTACGTTTTACCACCGAGATTAATATGTTCGTCGCTAATAGTTTTATTTCGTCTCTAAATAGAAGACTTTTGGCGAGAAAAATAATTTTTCGTCGCAAATTACATTATATTTTCTACGACGCTATAGTTTTGTCGCTAATGACATAAAATAAAATTTGGAGGAAGTACCTTTCCGTTCCCTCCATATTTTTTATTAGGCGACAAAAATTAATTTCGTCCTTAAAACATCTTATAATAAAATTCCCTAGTTTATTATTAGTGGGAAGCACCTTTAAGTTCCCGTCATCTTTTTTCTTAAGTGACAAAATTTAATTTTGTCGTTAAAACATTTTATAATAAAATTACTTAATTTATGTAAGTATACTCAAATTAAAATTCGAAGTATATTTTTAGAAATAAAATTTTTAATTTTGAAGATTTATACTTATATATTTATATTTTTAAAATTTTATTATATTTATACTTACAATTTTAAATCTAAGTGAGATCGTAAAAATATAAAAATAAAATTTAAAATGATAAGTTTTAATCAGTAATTTATTTATTAAAATTTTAATAAATTTTAAAAGATAAATTATTATTAAAATATTCAACAATGATCTAAAAATGATGTGTGTTTTAAAACTTTATATTATTCAATTAATTGTATTCAATTTTATTCAATTATGTAATAAATCCTTCTTCTCCACCTTCAACGATGAAAATTTATTTCGTCGTTAAAGAGTTTTAAATAAAATTACTTAGCTTATTTTTAACAAACAAATCATGTTCAGTCGCTCTCATCTTACTCATGTAAATATACGTTTATTTATTTATTTTATTTTTAGTAATTTTTTATTGTTTAACCTAATTATCATATTTTTTGAACTACTCTCAATGAGATGAGTTAGAAAATTAATTTTTTTTAATTTTTATATTATTTATTTTTATATTTAATGAGTTTTTTATTTTTTGATTAAGAAAATTTACTTTGTAAAATTTTTCATTGAAGCAATTAAGAAAAGTAAAAAACATTCAGGCTGAAAATAAAAAAAATCAAAATAAATAAAAATAAACAAAAATTATACAAAATAGGTCAGCTAAAAAGTATCACCACCAAAAAAATTACTTAAAATCCACAGCACAGAGAAAGAAACAATAAAAAATAAAGAGAAGAGCGTGAGAGTTGTTCACCGCTCACACATCTCGCCCTGTTCCTCTTCTCTTAACAAACACAGTCCCTTTCCCTCTTGCCATGTTCCTCTTCTCTCAGCCGCGATCGTCTTACGCCGCCGCCGTCATCCGCCGCGGTAGGTCGTTCGCTGTCGTCCGCCGTTATAGGTAAGCTCACACTTTCGCCGCCTCCGCCTCCGCCTCCGCCTCCGCCTCCGCCGTCTTCCGCCGCCTTCCCTTCTCCCTCTTCTCCTCTGCGCACGTCCTTCCCCAAACCCTACCGTCATCGTGCCTCACCACGACCGCCACCGGTATCATCCAACCCCACCACCGCTGCCACTCCTTGGCGCCATCGACCACCACCCTGTCGCCGGCCTTTGGTTCTCTCCATCTCTCTCTCTCGGTTTAGCCATGGATGGAGCTTCAAGGCTCCGAACTCGTATTCTCCTCAAAATTTGATCGATTCTCTCATGAAATTACAAGCCGCTGACTGGAATCCGAACACCACACCACAAGAGCCGTGCGCCAGACCCTCTTGGAGTCGAATTGGAGAATTCCGAAATTCTAGGGTTTGGGCCGAATTTGGGGCTTTTGGCGTTTTGGCTTCTACAAGGTAGGATTTTGACTAATTTTGATGTTTGGCTATGATTTGTGTTGATTTTAGTAATTAGTATCATGAAATCCAGAAAATTTTAAGATCTTAAATGACCCGTGGGTTGTTTGGTTTGAATCTATAGTGGTGGTTTGGTACGTGGAAATTGAGATATATAAGGGGAAGCTATGGCATTGTAACTTAATGGTTGAAGGATTAGAAGAGTAGTAGACCATGATTTCACTAAGTAATCGTATATAGAGGACCTAATGAAATGTTAGAACCATTTAACTTATTATTTTATGATTTGAAGATTAAATGCTTGGTTAATTCGTAAGGTTTGGGAAGTTGGTGTGTATAAACCATACGTTGTATAATGGGAATATATGAATTTCATAGAAATTGAGTTTAAATCGGTGGTTTTGGATCCTATATTGGATATCCGACATACGATTGGGTGAATCATAGAATCGAGTTAATTCAAAAAAAAAAAAATCAATTGGGTGATGTTTTGGAATTTAACTTAAATCTTGTTGGATGATGATTGAGAGGTTAGGTTTATAGTTTAAGAATGAAACTTGGGTTGTGTACTAAAAACCTCTTTAACTCATAGTTTATTGGTGCAGGTTTAATTAAAATTTAGTGGAATGGTTGGGTGCTGAAGTAAATCCTAGTTATTTGGTTAGGAAACTTT
>JAULJZ010212607.1:0-18522 GCA_032270985.1 Heliamphora pulchella | reverse complement strand
AAAGAATAATTAGGAGGCTGACCGAAAAGCTTTTCATAAGGAGAGAGACCAGAGAGAAGAGGAGAAGGCATACGATTGAGAAGATAGACGGCTGTAAGAACGGCTTCACCCCAGAAAATGGCAGGGACAGAGAAAGAGAGAAGTAGAGACCGAGCGGTATCGAGAATATGGCGATGTTTGCGTTCTGCCCGACCATTCTGGACCTCGGTGTCAGAACAAGATGACTGATGAATGGTACCAGAAGAAGCAAGGAAATCAGAGAATTCAGTCTAAAAGTACTCTCCACCCAAATTGGAACGAAGAATTTTTATAGTAGTAAAAAACTGTGTTTGAACCATAGAGTGAAAGGTTCTGGAGATACGGAATAAATCAGATTTGTGAAACAAAAGATAGACCTAGCAAAACTTATTATAATCATCAATGAAGGATACGTAGTATAGGGAACCACCTTTGGTGGCAATGGGTGAAGGATCCTACACATCAGTATGCACCATAGAAAAAGGAGAAGTAGAGATAGAAGTACTTTTATTAAAAAGAACAACTGACATTTTAGCAAGTTTACACCCACTGCACTCAGAAATATCACTAACAAAAATTTTGCCTAATTTACCAGACTGAACTAAAAGTTTTAAACGGTCACTATATAAATGGCCCAAGCGAGATTGCTAAATGAAAAAAGGAGAAGAATGCTGGTTTAAAGAAAATGAAGACATGGAAACAGAGAAAGGTGTTGGAAGATATAGACTCTCCAAAATGTATAGGTCAGCAGCTCTACGCTCGATCCTAATCTACTTTTTGGACGTCCGATCCTGTACAATACAACCAGTGGAAGAGAAAAGAATATCAAAACCAGAATCAGAAAGTTGACTAATAGGCAAGAGACTAACATATAACTGCGGTACATAAAACACATTAGGAATATATAATGAAGATGAAGAGGATGGAACAACCGAACTGATAGAGGTAACTTGCATAGGGGTACCATTTCCCGTGTGAACAGTAATAGGAGAAGGAGAAACACAATTACGAAGACAGGATAAGTCAGAAGTCAAATGATGGGAAGAGCTAGAGTCGAAGATCCATGTGGAGGGGGATATACTTGGGAAGTAAGAATTATGCGAACCTGAATGGGAGGTAGTCATGGAAGCATGCGATTAAGTTCCAGAAAAAACGAGTATAGCCTGAAACTGATCTAACATCGACTGAAATGAGAGAGATGTCGTGCCATGGGAGACAGGAGTGGCAAGGACAGCAGGAGGGCGATAAGCCGATGCAGAGGTACGAGAGGTGACTGACGAGGAAGGGTGTCCCTTCGGTGCTAAGTTAGGGCAGGCAGACTTCCAATGGCCCTTCTGGTGACAAAAGATGCATTTATCCATAGCAATGCGGGGCTTTGGTTTCCCTGTGACTTGAATCAAATGAGGAGTGGGCAACAGTGGAGGGCGAGAAGTGGAACCAATAGATGTAGTGGCAGAGACAGACGGAGAAGAGACAGTCATTTAAGCAACCTTAAACCTTGTCTCCTCTTCAATAAGTTCGTGAATAGCCCCATCGACAGAAGGCAGTGGAGAGTGATGAAGGATAGCATAGCGAAGTGGCTCAAATTGATCACAGAGTGCCATAAGAAACTATACGAGGCGTTGCTTTTTACGATACTAGAGGTAACTATTAACCAATTGCAAGTCAGGAGGTTCCATAAGAGCCAGTTGATCCCAGTAGATTGTCATCTCATTATAAAATTCTTGAATTGATTTGTCATTTTGCTTGGCACTTCGAATAGACAACTCCAACTCATATTGTTTGAAAAAATTAGAGGTGAGATATATGTTTTGAAGATAATCCCACACATGCTTGGCAATGGAATATTTAGAGAAATTCATTCCAATACTTGGTTCCACAGAGTTATGAAACCAAGTATGGATTTGGGCGTTCTCCATGTTCCAAACAGCAACCGATGCCTCATACCCTTCAGCTTTTGGATTTGTAGGTCGAGCGGTGGAGCCGGTGACATAGCCCCATCTGCCTTTTCCAAGGAGAAAATTCTTCATAACATTAGACCAGTAGGAATAATTGGATCCATTGAGATGGATGCTAATAGCTTGCAATTTGTCATCAGCCATATCAAGAAAAGCACAGATAACAAGAGGACCGAACCAAACAAAAGGCTATGACCAATTCAAGCAGGAGCAAGCAGTCACAAAATACTAACCAAAAAGGCTTGAAAAGAAGAGCAAGCTAAGATCATACCAAACAAAAGCAAACTGAAACCAATAGCCACACAGTACCAAGAGAAGTCCAGATGAGGTCGCCGGAGGTCGTCAAAGTACCGGAGGAGGACGTCGGAGGTCGGCGAGGTCGTCGGAGTGCAAGATGGGGTCGCCGGAGGTCAGCGAGTGCTGAAAAGAGGTCGTTGATGGTCGGCGGGGTTGTCGAAATGCTGAAAAAGGGCTCGCTAGAGGTCGGCGAGATCGAGAGATGTAGAGGCTAGGGTTTTGGGGGTCGGCGAGGTTGAAGGCGAGGGTTTTGTGTACTGGCCGTTCATAGATCGAAGGCTAGGGGTTGTGTTGAGGGCTAGGGGTTGCGTACTGGATTTTCTGAGGTCGAATGCTAGGGTTTACGTCGAAGGCTAGGGTTACAGAGGAAGAATGACTGCAATGATTCGTGCGAAGGGGATCGTCGGCGTGTGAGGGAGGAGGCAACGGCGCCGGTGCCAGAAAGAGAGAAGAAGGCAACTGACGGCAAGGTTAGGGTTCTGATACCATGAAAATAAAGTTAAAAGTATTATTGCTATATAAAAGCTTGAATTACAATAAAAGAATACATCAAATTTATAAGTTTTAGAGATCCTAATAAAGGTAATAGATTAATTAGGAAACCAAATTACAATAATGAAAAAATCTCAAAACAATAATAATATATTCTAACAATCCTAATTTCAGGAAAGTATCCCTAATAATATATTCTCACAGTGTGGACATCCAATTTCGTTGAAAAAAAACTAACGAGACCGATGCCATCAACCATCGATGCCGCCACGTTGCGTTGCCAACACAACAATCGAAGTCACCACCGTTGACATCCATCGACGTTACTGCGCTGCCACAAGGTTTCAACTCCAGCCTCGATCTCCGCGCGGCCATCCACCATTGCTAAGGTTACCTTCGCCGCCACAGTCGCTATCACTTCTTGACGACTCATTCGCCATCGTTGCCATCGACTTGCGCCGCCAGATCCGCGGCCATTGCCCTGCGCAACCATCGCCGTCATCCTTGCCTTGAGCTGCTGCCGCTGTCCTCACCTTGATCTACCAGAGTCATCGCCTAAGGCCGCTACTACCCTAGCCACACAGGCTCGTCGTTGCCTCCACCGATCCAAGTTCACTGCCGCCTTCGCCACTGCAGCTCGGTACCGCCTTCTCTGCCACTGGTCGCCACCATCGTCCTTCGCATCCATCACCTCAGGCAACATTGCCTGGCACCATCGCCGCCTCCACCTCAGTCACTTGACTTATACGCCGCTGCCCACCACCCTCCCCAGTAAACCATAGCATCCTTCCTCCTCCTCACGCTACGACCTATAACGAGGAAGCAACTCTCACTCACCCTTGTTTGACCTGAAGGAGAAACCAAACCTTACCCGCCTGTTTGATTAAACCCAACCCAACCTTTTTCTTAAAAAACTTTACCAAACCCTTTATCACAACCTTAATCCAAGAAGCCCAGCCCAAACACATACAAGCACATTCTTAATTTTTCAAACCCAGCCCAACTAAAACAGCCAGGTTACTCAAATCCCCCCCCCTTAAAAAAAATAAAAATAAAAAAATAAAAATCAAAGGGCCCTGCACCTTGCGAACTCCTCTTTTGCTTCAATCGGGTAACACTTCTGCACCTTGACATTAGACTAGTTCTTTTATTTGGTTTGCTAGTAAATTTTGCATATTAGTCTCATCTCTTGTCCATCCCTATTTTGCCTCTTTGCAAAAAAAAAAAAGGGTTAAGTTCATCCATTATAGTTATTGGCATTGCGTTTCTTTTCCTTTTTGAGTTATTGGTAGTAGTTTATCATCATGTTGCTTATTGTTCAATTTTGGTCTAGTATCAACATACCCTTTCTTTGTATCCACAAGCTGTTACTATTCGTGACCAACAAACCTTCTTGAAACACACGGTTAATACTCTAGAAGAAAACATGGCCACCACCTAAGATAATATGCAAACCATTCAAACCCTCATGACGAACTTCAAAATCGAATTTGATGCCTTTGAGACAACCATGCGTCAAATTAATATTGAGGCTCAAATCCCTAGACAGCAGACTGAATTTCACAAGGAACTCCACCTTGAGGTTACTAATTTAGTCGCTCATCAGGTCACTCAACTAGTTGAACAAGAGTTTGCCAATAGGGACAAACATTTGGGTAAGAGACCTCTTGAATGGGCTCCGGTTGATTACCATGCCACTATCCCTCCACCTACCACCAGTCGCCTACCTGTTCCTCTTGTTCCATCGACTCATTCCTTTAGTCCCTCAACCATTTCTCCTTCGCCTCAAGTCTACTTTGGACTAGAGATTCTTGCTGCACAAAATCGATCACGCTGGTTTCGACCATCCTATCCTGAATCAGATGATATCACTAGGAGAGTTAAGGTTATTGTGCCTTCGTTTGACGGATCCATTGATCCTGGTGTTTTCATAGATTGGCTACATGCGTTAGAAGACTACTTTGATTGGTACGGAATGATTGATGACAAAAAGGTTCTCTTTGCTAAGATGAAACTTGCTAGCTCTGCTAAAATTTATTGGCAAGGAATTCAAAGGGACCTCACCCTCTTTGGGGTGCCATTCATTCGATGGGACGACATGCGTCGAATATTGAAAGAAAAATATCTCCCTGCGAGCCATCGCAAGCAACAAATGAACCAGTGGCTTAATTTGAAACAAGGTTCATTAAGTGTAGCTGATTATATTGCCAATTTTGAGGAATTAATGTTGCGTTGTGAGGTACAAGAGGATTAATGGATTCAAGTCACTAGATTTATCAATGGGTTACTGCCTGAATATCATAAAGACCTCAACATGTACTTTCCACAAATTTTAGAGGATGCTTATCGTTTATCTAGGGAGCTCGAAGGTTATCTTGGGCCTACTAGTCAACACAGGATTGCCTCATAACCTGGAGCGACATTTCCCACTAGATCTTTTGATCGATTCAAGGGAGGGGTATCGTTTACCGTTTTAACTTCGAGGGCCTGCTCCTTTCCAATCTCGTGAAAATCAACCATAACCCATAGTCTTTAGAGGCCATTACAACTCTAATCATGAAAATTTGCCTCAACCTAATGTGCCCAAGAATCTGGAGTCACCCTCTAACCTTTGTAGGGGTAACCCACCTATCAAGTGTTTTCATTGTCATGGCATGGGACATATTTTTGCGCGTTGCCCACATTGTACCTTGACTATAGGAGAGGGAGAGCCACAACACCAGGATGATGAGGCTAAAGTAGTTGAACCCTTAGAACCTTGTGACTTTGGTGAGGAGATTGATGGAGGGTAGGAACCCACTAATTTTATCCTTCATGTGATGTGATGCATTGTGGCCACTCCCGCTGATACTGAAACTTGGAAGCACACTACTATTTTTTGCACTTATGTCAAGTGTGGCGATCAGGTTTGTAAGCTCGTCATCGATGGTAGAAGGTCCATGGATGTGGTGTCCAAATCGGCTGTTGCTAGATTACAACTCATCCTCGAGCCTCACCCTCGACCATATCGGGTTGCGTGGGTAGATAAGATTTCTTTGCCTGTTTTCAAGTGTTGTCAAGTACCGTCCAGATGGGCCCTTATTTTGCTACAATTTTATGTAATGTCCTGCTTATGGACGCTGCACATGTGTTTCTAGGTCGCCCTTTGGCTCTATGATGTAGATGCCCAAGGCTTCGATCGGGAGAATACTTTTGTTTTCCTCCATAATGGGCAGAAAATCTTGTTGAAACTTGCCATACCTAGTGAAATGGATAAGGTCATGATCGATAAAGCTTTACGCCAATCTGAAGTATGCACAGACCTCACTTGCTAACTCGTAGAGCGTTTGCCCTTGAGAGGAGCGACTCGGGCGTGTTTTTCGCCTTAGTATGCAAAGGTGGGATTCAATTTCTTCATGACATGCAAAATTCATCACCCCCAGAGATTGGACAATTGCTGCTTGACTTTCAAGATGTGACACCAGACGAATTACCAAATGAGTTATCCCCTATGCGAGATATCCAGCATGCTGTCGAGTTAGTACCTGGTTTGCAGTTGCCTAATCTCCCACACTACTAGTTGAATACTAAGGAGCATTAGGAAATGAATTGCCAGATTAGCGAACTCTTAGAGAAAGGTTACATCCAGCCTAGCTTTACTCGTGGCGAATGTGTGTGGATAGCATGACGATGAATAGGATCACAGTTAAATATCGGTTCCCCATCCCCAGACTTGATGACCTATTAAATCAAATGGTTGGCTCCCGGTAGTACTCCAAGATTGACTTGCGTAGCAGGTACCATCAAATTCGGATTCGACCTTGTGACGAATGGAAAACTGCATTCAAAGCCCAAGATGGGTTATATGAGTGGTTTGTTATGCCCTTTGGTCTGTCCAATGGCCCAAACACCTTTATGAGGGTCATATTGAGACTCTCCATCCCTTTATAGGCAAGTTTTTGGTAGCGTACTTCGACGATATTCTCATCTATAGTGGTACTCGGACGGAGCACCTCGATCATCTTCGTCAAGTATTCCACACTCTTAGATTTGCTAAATTATATGCCAATCTCAAGAAATGCTCTTTTATGCAGACCCATGTTCTTTTCTTTGGATTTACTATTTCCGGACAAGGTGCCGGGGTTGATACCGATAAGGTCAAGGCCATCCGAGAATGGCCAGGATCCACTTCTATTCATGCGTCCCATAGTTTTCACGAGTGAGCCACCTTCAATAGGCGCTTCATTCGGGATTTTTGTACCATAATGGCCACCATTATTGACTACCTCAAGAAAGGTGAGTTTAAGTGGAAAGTCGCTCACACTAAAGCTTTTGCCGAGATTAAGCAAAGAATGACTGAAGCACCAGTTTTAAGACACCCACGCTTTTCTAAGGTTTTCGAAGTCGCATGTGACGCGTCATGGGTTGGTATTAGTGGTGTTTTGAGTCAAGAAGGGCATCCGGTTGCCTACTTCAGCAAAAAACTCAGTGATGCTAAACTACGGTATTCTACGAATGATAAAGAATATTACACAGTGGTATGGGCCCTACACCATTGACGATATTATCTCTTCCCCCTGGAATTCGTGCTGTACTGGAATCACTAAGCACTTAGATATCTGCACTCACAAAAAAGGCTTAATGCTCGCCATGCCAGTTGGATCGAATTCCTCCAAGAGTATACTTTTGTTCTTCAGCACCGTGCCGGTGTTGAGAACAAACCTGCAGATGCTCTTAGTCGGATTACCACCGTTTTGTAGTTCATGGTTGTCCATGTTATAGGTTTTGATCGGATGAAGGATGATTACTCCGGTTGTCCTAATGTTGGCATTATTTTCCATGCAGTTCTCGATGGAAACCGTCGTGAATATGTTGATTTTCTCATTAACGACAGTTACTTATTTCGGGGAACTCGAATGTGCATCTGTATATTGCTCCGGGAGCTTTTAGTGTGGGAGTTACATGCGGGTGGTCTGGTAGGACACTTCAGTAGAGATAAGATAGTAGCCTTGGTGGATGATAGGTTCTATTGGCCGACTTTATAAAGGGACGTCGCTAGGGTTGTATCACAATGTTGTATGTGTCAGCTTGCCAAAGCTAGGAAAAACAACACCGGTCTGTACAATTCTCTCCCCGTTCCGCACTTACCTTAGCGAGATCTTAGTATGGATTTCGTCCTCGGATTACCTAGAACAGCTCAGGTCCATGATTCCATCTTTGTCGTTGTCGATAGGGTTTTCAAAAATGGTTCATTTCATCCCTTGCAATAAGTCCAAGGATGCCTCCCATATCGCTAAGTTGTTCTTTAAGGAGGCATTGCGTCTTCACGGATTACTGACTTCCATTGTATCTGATTGAGATGTTAAATTTGGATGGAGTAACGACCTCAAGATTGGATGGAGTAACAGAAGACATCCCAGTAGTGTCTCTAAGTGGCATTTATGGAGAATGAGTCACTCCAATAGATCCCAAAGCGCCCTTGAATGCATTCTCAGATTCCACCAAGGCAAGTTTCCTGTTCTTCTTCTTCTTTTTCATAGGGGATGAAAAGGGGACCATTGTAACCTTGGGAAGAACCAAGCTGTCTTTCTTTTGACTTTTTTGAGGAGTAGAGGAAGAACTAGCTGCAGTTACAACAGGCTGTACCTTCATCTTTTGAGCAAAGGGGATTGCAAGTGGTACTTCTTCTTTTTCTTCCTCTTCAATCACAGGAACAACTAGTGGTTTCGTCTTTGCCTTTGCATGCAAAGTTGCCTCATTTGCCTGTTCGAACCATTGGGGCAATTGTAGAAGGACGATAATACTTCGAGATGAAGAGGCAGCTACGGAAAGAGTCGAAGATTTATACAGTAACTGCAATGGAAAATCTATATGAAGGTAAAGGATGTAAGTTTACTTTGGAGGTCTTTTTGCAACACCCGTAGCGGTTGTTGGGATACTTCGAGTGGCCTCAAGAGGAATGTTCTCTGCTAAGCCACGTGACAAATGCGGCAATAGAGACTCAACTGGGGCAAATAGCACATCCATGTTCTGACTCCACCATATGGTGAATTCCTTGGTGGCCATAAAAGTAGGCTCGAAGTCGATGATATGAAAAGATGATGAGAGCACATCATATTTGGCTACTAATTCCTTCATCAGTTGAGTGTCAATCTTGGTATCTCTTGATGGAAGCTTAGAATTCACCGCTCCTACAAAAGGACAATGGGATGGCTTGAACAAATCTAAATTGCCTTGTGAAATGAGCAGGGTTGTAAGGCTCTGACACGCATTTGTAGGCCTTGCAATTTAAGTTTCCTACAAAATTTCCCTTGGAATTAAGAAGCTGGTCCAATTCGCATGTTCAGATGGGTCCAAGCAAGAAAACCCTTTAAGGGTTTTAATCAACCATGCAGGGCCAAGAGGATGGGGAAAGGATTAAAGAACTTCTCCTCCATAGGAGGAGGAAGTTGATAGAAGAACTTGAAAGAATGAGGTTTTTAGTAGTCGAACCCTCGTGAATTTCTCACCATAAACTGTGGGGTCTGTAGAGACAATCAAGAAAGTGAGTTTGAAGATCCTCGAAGTAAGCGAAGTGCCAAGTCTACAAAAGCCAAATAGGACCAAATTGTGTGTACAAGAGTGGATCAGAGTGAAAGTCTGAACATAATTTATAAATCTGGCCTAGAACAAAAGAGGCCAGTGCCAGGATTCAACCTGTAGCAAGAGCCTGGGCCAGAGGAGCAAACTCAGGCATCACTTTCTAAGTAGATATGTGAAAAAGATATTTTCAAAGCCATAAGCGGATGAAATGAATTTTTTTGTATTAGAAACATAACACTTTGTTTGGGCATAAGTGCTAACAAAAGTAACATAATTGCCTCTCTTAGGGTTGAAAGAAGTATCAAAAGAGAGTTCTAGGTCTCGAAGTGCATGGCTAATAGTCTCCTCATAAGCAAAAACTCCTAAAAGATGACAAATGTCAAGAACGGTAGGTGCGTACATTCCAAACCTGAAATGAAAGAAACTGAAAGCTGGGTTCTAGAAGCGGAGAGCAATTAGAACCAGATAATGGTCTTGAGGAATTGGGAACATGGAGAGATGAATGGCATCCAAAATTCCCATTTTGCCGATCATTTCCACGATCTGAAATGACTCTGTTGCACCAGTGAATCCAATCGGGGAACTGTAGACCAGTATCGAATTGGGGAAGATCTACTCCAACTGAGCCAGTTCAGGGATCCCTCATAAATAATTGAATGTTCTTCCATTTGAGGATACTGGGTGCTAAGCTCTGGGGTTACTTCAGAAAGAATATGAGCTAGAGAAAACGAATGGCAGGCATGAAGATAAGGGATGCGATAATCCCTCGAACCTTCTGGGATGTCATGCGAGAATCCCATTAGAGCAACGCTGGGAGTAAGACTTAACGAACAACTATGTTATTATCTTTATTGCTCGTGGTGATTGAAAGGCTAGGGTTTGCTCAAAGCAAGGATTCGGGAGGAAAGAGGAAACGTTTGAGATTGTGGCGAGATTTACACACTCCTCAAACTCTTTATATGTTAGTTTTCAAAATTTGGACCATTTAGCAGGCCCAATGTTTGGGTTAGTACTTAAAGAATTGAGCTTGGTAGCTGTTTTGTTATATTTTAGCCCTTTAAGTCTACCCATTTACAGAAATTAGTGGAGGACAACCGATGCATGGTCAATAAACCTTTCGTAGCAAATTAAGATGTCACTAATCCTTTGAAGAATTAATAGTTCACTGAAAGCCATGAATGGTTTGAGGGAACAAGTTATCCTTAAACTTTACACTTGTGCATGAAAAATATGTTTCTTTTGATGAATTAATCATGTAGTTTGTTTTGAAGTAATGCTCAGTACAATAACATGAATGTATACATTTACATTCATGACTGGGTACAATAAGATGTGATTCAGATTACAAAAGAGCTTGTGAATATCCCATCTAGTGGTCTTGAGGTAAAGGAATTCAAAATCCTTAAGACCTTCAAAATCCAACGTTTAGACCTCAGATCTTAGATCTTTAGAGGAGCAGCTCCCGGGGAAGATCTTCATGTTGAAGTTAGAAGCTGTTGGAGGTGGAAAATTTTTTGGCATACAGGCTTTGTAGTTAGTCTTCTGCTAGGCTTTAGCTACATTCGAAAAATAACCGTGGGTGTTTGTTTCCCCTGTTGAAGGCAAGTGAGAAGATAGGCTGAACACATATCGATATGTCAGCTAAAGAGCTTTGGCACCATTTGAAACCATGCATGATGGAGTGAGTTGTGAACCCAAGAGCAATTTCAGATGTATGCCAATACCCCATGGTGATCGCACGGTGGATCAATTGCTTAGCCTCCTGCTTGCATACAGGCAGGAATTTGGGTAAAAGAATCGCTCCTTGACAACACCAAGGGAATAGTTTTCCGGCTCAGCTCATGTCATAAGAAGAAGGCTTGTAAACAAGAAGCATTTTTGCAAGGAAAAAGGGTTTGAAAGCATTGCTGATGTTCTGTATCTCCTTGGTGTGTGTTGGAATTGAGAGTTGGTCCTGTATTTATAGGCCAGGCAACAGAACGAAGCGAAGAAGTAGGTGGAATGTCAGGTGAAAGGCACGAGAAAATTAAATGCAGCTTTTATTGCTTTGACCTGACGTCCAAAATACCATGTACTCTACAAAGAATCACAAAGTACAGATAAACAAATATTTGTATTTTGAAAAGCACAAAAATGAAAGAGCAATGGTTTTAATAAATTTTGAGAAGGCAGAAATTAAAATGAACCAATTCTTTTATATATAATTGTCCTCGCAACTGGAAATCTAAGTACATTAAGCTTCAACTTTATAGTAGTGAGGGAAAGTGTTAAAAGATCATGGAATTTCTTAAGTGAACGGTCATAAAAATCTCTCTCTAGCCTGGCCTCTAGGTCACTACATTCATGAAGCTTTTGTTTCGCAGCTCAGAAGCAATGAACCGCCTTTGGAGCTTGTGTCAACAGTTCATCCCTCATTTGGTAAAGGCCTTCATGCGACGACCAAACTTCCTTCGGGCAAGCTTGGTGTTACGAAGGACAGGGCGTCGTTCCTCCAGATCTAGGAAGTCATCATAGTGCTCGTTTTTAGCATATGAAAATTCAACTTTAACATTTCCAAGGAACTCTAGTTGGCCTGGTACCTAGGGATGAGAACCTTTAAGCTGGTCCATGAAAACATCAATCTCTCAAAGGTTAAGAGAGAGAATGTGGATGCATTGTTAATGCAGCACAATCACAATCCGAAAGGAAGTTGTTTTCACTTCAAAGAGCTTTGGTTTTATCCGATTTGACTTTGAGGAAGTTCGATTTTTCTTGTTCTTGCTGGTTTCCTATTTTTTGACTTCTAGGAAGTTCGAATATCCTTCTTTGCCATACATCTGCTTGGATTCTTGTTGATTTGCATCTCTTTGGCTTCAAGGAGGTTCAGTTCTTGCTGGTTTCGTGTTTTTTGGCTTCCAGAAGATTCATATTTGAGCTTATTTATATCATTTGTTCGAGTTTTAGTTTTTCTCCTATCATTTGAGTTCTACTTCTACCGTGGCCTTTGTTCCTAGTTTTCGCTGACTGAGTTGTGCCGCTTTTTGAGTTTTGGGGATGATGGATCTTTGTAAGACTTACAGTATCAGTGAAGAGCCAATGATGGGTCGCTAAGGACACCATGGCAGTTCCTTTTAGATTAGTCTGGTGAAGTTGGACGGTAGCATCTGTCTAATCTAGTCTCGTTCTTGTAGCCTGGTTAATACGGCTCAAGGCTTGACTGGATTTATAACATGGGAGAGTAAGGAACCAGGGACAAATGGACCAGCTTGTAAGATGTGGCCCTTAGAGAATGCCTTGGTTATGAGTTGGTTGATCAATTTGATGCAACCTATTACTAGCCGTATCGTCTTACTGCAAGATAAAAAATGGCAGCCCAGTGCATGAAGCTCCCGACTATGTGGGGTTCGGGGAGGGGGCGGACCACAATGGGTCTATAGTTCGTAGGCTTGCCTTGCATTCGCAAGAAACTGTTTTCACGTCTTAAACCCGTAACCTCCAGGTCACACGACGACAACTCTATCGTCTTACTGTAAGATATTGCGCATAAATTTTGAACAACTGCAACATAGACATATTGATAAAGGGGTAACGATGCTCAAGCCTATGATTTACGAAAGAAGAATCGTGGGTTGAATTAGACATATCGATCTCTTGCTGAATATTATGCTAAGTTGAGTAGTTTATGGTAGGAGTTTGACCATTACTAGAGTTTTCGACTGTAGGTTCACTGCATGCAGTTACATTTCAAGCGATGATGGAGACAAAACGTGTATAATTTTCTTGATGGCCTAAATATGGAGTATGAATCATCATTTTCCTACATTGTGAGAAGCTTATGCTTGCTTTCAATAAGAGGAGAGCTGACATAGTGCTATGGTGCATCTTCCTAGTCCGAACCAATCTGCTTTAGCCGTCTCACTTGCTCTTCGATATGGTAGATTGAGCCATTCTAAGTCTAGTAGCAAAGGACCCAGTGTCGATCGAGGTCTTTTACATTGTGATCATTGTGGGAAAGACGAGCATAATAAGGAGCATTGTTTGGAGTTGGATGGTCGCCGTAATCGAGGGCATGGTGGTACTCGTGTTGGTCGTACTGTTTGTCCTTTTACTCATGTCGTTAGGACTTCCCTAAGCCTTTCTAGTGACATTACTCTTTCCCAGCAAGAGTTGCACACTCTCAGGCATCTGATGGCTTGTCTTGACACTTCTCCTACCATACCTTCTGATCCACCTTCCTCTTCTAATTTTCGCCTACTTAGGTATTCATGCAAGTGCACTCAGTATTTCCTCTCCATCTATTTGGATTATTTTTGGGAGCATATGACAAGTTTCTCAAACCTTTTTCATTTGTATATTCTGTGTTCTGGTAAGAATAAGCTTAGAATAGCCGATGGTTCCTTATCAGGAAACGTTCTATATGTTGTTCTTCATCCTTATCCCTTTCTTATGTTCTTTATGTTCTTAATTTTTTAACTAATTTGCTTTCCATTAGTAGTGTTACCAACTCTTTGAGTTGCTTTGTGACTTTTTTCCCTACTCATTGTCTCTTTTAGGAGTTGGTTACGAGGCGAATGATTGGCAGTGGTAGAGCACATGGGACCTTGTGTTTTTTGGATGTTGCCTCTCCTTTCTCGTCTGGTTCTGGGCAGGCGTTGAAGGTTATGACTCGATCTTCTCTTTCTCTTTTGTATCAGTGGCATTTTCATTTAGAACATCCTTCTTTTGGTGTTTTAGAAAAACTTTTTCGCACTTGAACTATGACTTGTCATCGGAATAGTTTTGCTTGTGATGCTTGTGCATTGCCAAGAATAAACGCTATTGTTATCCTTTAATTAATAAAAGTACTTCTCATTTTACGGTTCTTCATTTTGATGTCTGGGGACCTTCGCATGTAGTCTCTTTGTCTGGCTATCGTTGGTTTATTACTTTTATTGATTGCTACACGTGTTACGTGGGTGTATTTGCTTCGAACCAAAATTGAAGTATTTTCTTGCTTTCAAGCCTTTCACAAAATGGTTCTCAATTAGTTTTCAACCAACATCAAAGTTCTTCGTAGTGACAATGGGACGAAATATATTGATGGTGCGTTGCGTGCATACCTTGAAGAGCAGCGTATTCTTTACAAACAAGTTGCGCTTGTACCTTCGAGCAAAATGGGGTTATTGAACGGAAAAATCGCATCTCTTAGAGGTTTCTTGTGCTCTCATGTTCACTACGCACATTCCTAAATCTTTTTAGGGTGATGTTCTTCCTGCTGCCTACCTTATTAATCGTATGCCGTCCAATGTTCATGACTTTAAGTGTCCCTTTGAATTCCTTTCAGTCCTTATCTTCCACCCAAAATATTTGGTTGCGTGTGTTTTGTTCACACGCCTTCCCATTCTCGTGGAGAACTTGATCCCAAGGATTTGCAGTGTGTTTTTATTGGTTATTCTCCTACTTAAAAGGGCTACTAAGTGTTTTGATTTTTATTCTCGTAAGGTTTATGTCACCATGCACTTTTTGGGAATCCGAGTCCTTTTATGTCTGTTTGCGACCTTTTCAGGGGAGCTTAATATTGAAGAAGACATGTCTTCGATGTTGTCCATTTTGTCTCATTTCTTTGGTGTGGGGGGAGCAGAGATTGGATGGTGAGGGGGAGCCCAGATTGAATAGGATTGATTTCAAAACCTATTGAAAACGTTCAAAAGAGCCATATGTTACCTAGCGAGTTGTCATCTCCAACTCCAGTGGTTATTCCTCCCACCATCTCAAGTGATAAGCCCCCTGTTGATTCTCTTCTAGAAAATACTCAAGGAAGCTGATGACTTGAACCTTCCTATTGCTCCTAGAAAAAGAGTTAGGACTTGTACTCACTATCCCATATTAAAGTTTGTTTCATATGACTTCTTGTGTAACGACCCAAGTGAACCACTGGCCTAATAACTTGAATAAGAGCCTAACAATGCGGCTCAAAAACTTAAATCCAAGTTATTAGTAGTAGTCCACATGTTTCATTATATATCAGACTTAATTTGTATCTCCCACTGATGTGGGATGGGGTATCATAATATCCGCCACTCAAATGCGCGATGCTCTCGTTGCGTGGCCCAGGTTCTACCCCTGGTTGGGATGTGGATAGCAGTCCATTAGTGGACACAAAGCAGCCTATAAACGTGCACAAAATATACAACCTTGGGGCCTCTACCCCTCTCCGGAGCTTCTACTTCTTTACCCACACCGCCACGAAACCCTACATGAGAATCAGGATTGGCTCTGATACCATTTGTAATGATTCAAGTGGATAACTAGCCTAATAACGTGGATAAAGAGTGTAACAACGTGGCTCAAAATGCTTAAGTCAAGTTATTAGGTCAGTTGTCCACTTGGGTCATTACAAATGATATCAGAACCAATCTTGGTTCCCATGTAGGGTTCCGTGGTGGTATGGATAGAGGAGTAGAAGCTTCAGAGAAGGGTAGAAGCCCCGAGGTTGTATACCTTGTGCACTCTTATGTCCTATTTTGTGTCCGCTAATGGGTTGCTATCCACATCCCAACTAGGGGTAGAACCTGAGCCAAGCGACGAGGGCGTTGCACATTTGAGTGGGAGATATTGTGATACTCCATTCCACATCGGTGGGAGATAGAAATTAAGTCTGGTATATAATTAAACATGTGGGCTACTACTAATAACTTGGATTTAAGCTTTTGGGTTGCGTTTTTAGGCTCTTATTCAAGTTCTTAGGCTAGTGGTCTACTTAGGTCGTTACAAATGGTATCAGAGCCAAACCTGGTTCCCATGTAGGGCTCCGCGGTGGTGTGGATAGGGAAGTAAAGGCTTCAGAGAGGGGTAGAGGCCCCGAGGTTGTATACCTTGTATACGCTTATGGGCTGCTATGTATCTGTTAATAGACTGCTATTCACATCCCAACCAGGAGAAGAACTTGGGCACAGGACGAGGGCGTCGCGTATTTGAGTGGGGGATATTGTTATACCCCATCCCACATCAGTGGTGTTAGGGTTGTATACTAAAAATCATGGTTTTGGTTTTAGTAGTTAATTTTATTTATTATTAAAATTAGTTTTTTTATTTTATGAGAATCTTAATGAGTAATGTATGCGTTTCATTATTTATTTAATGTTGTGCATATGTGTCTTTTATTAATCACATAGTATTTAATTTGGTGTGTAGGATTCGGCTTTCACACAAAATACCAGATTAAGGTTTTGCAGAATATATGTTTTTGGTTCACAGTTTTAGATGAAATTAGACAAACCATTGGTACGGCTGTAGCACAATGCTTTAGTAGATCTGCCTTGATTACGGGAAACGATAATTGTTTCGACAATTATTCTGACTCACTGTGTTAGTACACATTGTGTGTATTGAACATGATCAAGTTAGGGTAATTAATTTTATACTAACTATATAAATTAATTCACCCCCCATGATTATTATGAGTGTTTATGCTCTTAATTCTAAAATAATTATTATTTATATATCTTTATTATTCGTTGTTTTGATTCATTAGAGGGTGCGATCTTTTACGGGTCAATAATTCTGGTGAGTTGGATAACGATATTAATTATATGGTGGATATTAATTATTGACGGAATCCACCTTCCAAAATATCGAGATTGATGATATCTCCTTAAGGAAGCTTATAAGTTTTGACCAAGCTAAACCCTATAGGTGGATTTTATAATCCGGTAGTCAAATAAGTTAAGCGTAAGATCTTAAGGAATTTTTTAAGTAAGAAGTCGATTAAATGTAATTGCCAATTATTTAATTTAATCGGCGGGCATCTGTAATCTTAACGTGGGGAGAATAAATAAGCATTTAATAACAGGAGTTCAAATACTTCGGTTTTGTGAACAAGACTGGGAGCGTAATTATAATTTTTTAGTGTAATAAATTTATGCTTTTATGAAATTCCTTCTGGGTTAAGGTAGGATTTCATAATTACATTGGAAGCTCCTGTCTTATTTATTCAACAGGTCCCTGCTATAGCCTATTTGTATGCGGTTATAAAACCGAGTCGTAAGTTAATCAATATCAATCCTAGACTTTCCACGTCATGTGAATCCAAAGAATATGTGACTAGACAGGTTTTAAAGATCACGATAGATTAAAGCCCACACTTTATTTGTGTTCTAGCATTCGGAAATACAGCAGAAGGTTTGTGTTAGAAATTTGATTAGAAGTTAAAAACTACTGCGGATTGTTTACTAGAAATTGCTGCAGCAACCGAAATCATCTAACTTGATTTCGAAAGGCATAATCCTAAAACTAACTTTGAGAGTATTAATGGGTTTTATTTTGATTGTTCAATATCAAAAGTTTTAATCTGGAGTTAGTTTCGGCGTTTTCCTGTCCAAATATTTCTTGATTAAAATCATAGACATAATCTTAGGATCTTGGCAGTTTCTTCCAATAGGTAGGAGATAGAAAATAATTTCGGTATATAAAGAAACTTGTGGGTTACTACTAATAACTTGGCTTAAGTATTTTGGGCCGTGTTGTTAGGCTTTTTATTCAAGTTATTGGCCTAGTAGTCCACTTGGGTCGTTACACTTTGTCCCCTTTGTATCGTGTTTTAGTTTCGTCTTTGTCCTCTATATTTATTCTGCAGGGTTGGAAAGATGCTCTCACTGACCTAAGTGGAAAGAAGTTACGGTAGAGGAGATGAAAGCACTAAGCAAGAATGCCACTTGGGGGTTAGTTACTCTTCTAAACGGAAACCTGTGGGTTGCAAATGGGTGTTCACTATTAAGTAGAGAGGAGATGGGACTGTTGAGAATTACAAGACACGGTTCATTCCTAAGGGATTCACTTAAATGTATAACATTAACTACCAGGAGACCTTTGCCCCTGTAGCCAAGATGAGTTCGGTTCAAGTTCTCCTATCTTGTGCAGCTAATTTGGGTTGGCCCTTGTAGCAGCTAGATGTGAAGAATGCCTTTTTACGTGGTGATCTTGAAGAGGAAAATGTATATGGATGTCCCTCCCTATATTCTCATCATCCTCCACTGAAGGGAAGGTTTGTCGTTTGAAGAAAGTGTTGTAAGGGTTGAAATAATCCCATAGAGCTAGGTTTGACTGATTCCTGAAGGCGATGTTGAGATTTGGTTTTAAGGAAAATCGTACTTATCATACTATGTGTTAGCCCAAGGGCTTCTTTAATTGATTTTGATGATTTTCATAATTCATTTCCTATAAATAATCGTCTTTAATT
>JAULJZ010212596.1:0-18522 GCA_032270985.1 Heliamphora pulchella | reverse complement strand
TAATTTCAGAGACCACAAAGGAGGTCCCTGTAATATGCTTAAACCTCAGGGGAGGTAAGTGTAATTTTCCCTATTATATTTACCTGCAAGTAGGCCCGATATAATGTTCAGTGTGTGCATGTGCGCCAAGTTTCAAGCCTAACATAAAGAATTCCATCTAATAGCGGTAAAACGTATTTTAAGATATTTAATCGGCACCATAGATATAGGCTTATAGTAACCAAAGTTTATTACTTTTGAAATGATTAGTTACTCCGACACAAACCGCAAAAGAATGAGTGGATCTTGTCATTTCTTAGAATGATCTCTTGTTTCATGGTTTTCTAAGAAACAAAATTCCGTAGCCTTATTCACTGCCGAAGCAAAATATGTAGCCGCCGATAGTTGTTATACCCAAGTGTTATATATGAAGCAACAACTTAAAGATTATAAATTAGATTATGATATTGTGCCACTAAAATGTGACAACAGTAGTACAATCAATATATCTAAAAATTCTATATTGCAATCACGAACAAAACACATAGAGATAAGACATCATTTTATTCGTGATCATGTGCAAAAATATGATATTTTTTTAGAATTTGTATGCACTAATGAACAATAGGCTGATATTTTTACAAAACCACTAAATGAAGATAGATTTATTTTAATCTGAAGAGAATTAGGCTCATTGCATATTCGAGATGTGGTGTGAACCAAAGTTCCTCTTAATCATCTTTTAGAGGTCAAAGTAGTTTTTTTTTTTTGACATAGGAACCTCAGTCGACTAAACCCAACCTTAGTCTATTGAACTATCACATTTTCTTATTTGCCTCTTCTCAGTTTCTCTCCTTTCACTTCCTCCTACTGTTTCTTTTTACTCCTCTCTTTGATTCTTCCAATCTTCTTCCATCATCTCATCACATGCCTCCATTCTCACAATGCCTCCTAGAACCAAAGGTGAAAAAGCGAAATCCATTGCACGAGAGGACACAATGGAGGAAAGTGATCAATGGTTCTTCACGGAACGGGTCGAAACTCTTTACAAAACTCATCTTCGGTCCCTTGAACCCATGTTTGGTATGTTCTTGGATATGCGCTAGATGGATCTTCACTTTTCAAATGTTTGTCGACCCCTAGCTAGAATTGTTTGTCGCTTCATGGATCTTCACTTTCATAGACAAGTTTCCTCAACACACTCGTCTATTTTATGCCAATCTAATGAAAGAGGATAAACCCCATGTCAATGATCCATGCACTCATCTTTCCACATACCTTGTCGGAAAACAATATCACTTTACCGATTGAGACCTTGCCAATCTTTTTGGCCCTAGTCGAGGAGATTTTATATGTTCCAAATACTCCACAAATTGGATCATGGAACGTGACTTTACCCCTCAAACCTTTTTTCCAATGGTTATGAGTAAACAGGTAATCAACTTCGCCCTCGCTCCTCAATATTCACAACTTACTCTTGAAACTAAAATTGTCCACCTAATCATCACTTATAACCTTCTTCCACGTAGTGGTTCAAGAAGTCATATTTCTTATTTGGATTGCTTCCTCATGCGATGTATCTACATGGGTAAATGCCTTGATCTTCTATCTCTTATCTATCAATGGATGCTAGTTAAAGAGGGCACTAAACATCACACTCTTCCATATGGTGCTTGTCTTATTCCACTCTTTGAGTCTTTCGATATTTTTCCATCTCCTTCAAATTTTTTCCCCCAAAACTGTATAATTTCTTCAACACTACCACCTTAAAATAGATGGGTTACACCTTAGAAGATGGTGGATGGGAACTTAAAGTTGAAAGACAACGACAAGTGCCACAAGTGGTTGAAGAGCAAGAAGAAGCGGCCAACGAAGAACGTGCCTATGATCAAGCCGATGCACCTTCTCTTGTGGCTACCAATATTGGCCTTACTCACGCGAAATCCTCTAAGTTTTTTCTTAAGAAGTTAATCAAATCTTTCACCAATGAAATTAAAGGAGAATTCAAAAAGATCTCCAACTGCCTCACTCAAATCGAAGATGCATTGAGCCTTCCTCCATATCATGATGATGATAATAGTACCAATGGAGATGATGATGGCGCTGATGACGACGTCAAAGATGAAGATGAATTTGACTTAACCATCTCCGGTTAGTCCTTTTTGTTGAAGCTAAAAGGGGGAGAAGAGAGCGAAGCAAAATCTTTTACATTTGGCTCCTACTTATGGTTTTATGTTAATTACATTTGGCTACCATTTTTGCATGACATTATGACATTGTTGATATTATGGTTGTATTATGGTCCACTTACGATCCTATATTTAGATACTGCTTAGCTAATGACATTTTGATCTTTTTGATATCCTTATGGTTGTATTATGGTCCACTTATGATCTTATGTTTAGATATTGCTCAGCTAATGACATTTGGATCTTGTTAATAACCTTATAGTCTACTCAGATGAAAATGTTTACCTTTTATCTATTTCACTTCATGTTACATACATTTGAACTTAAAGAATCTGTTACTCATCACATGTTTACATTTTATATGCATATTGTGAGGGGGAGCTTTGCATAATTATTTTAGCTTATTTTGCTCCTTATTTGTCATCATTAAAAAGGGAGAGATTGTTGGCCTAACAAGGTTTTAACATCCGTTTTGATGATAACAAACTTAAGTATTTGATTGTGCAAATTAAGCTTGTGTTCAGAAAATTTATGCATGAAACTTGAAAACCACGACGCATGAAGCAAGTAAAGGCAATTTATGAGAAATTATGTATGAAGCCTGGAAGCCATGAAGCAAGAAACAAGTAAAGGAAATTCATGAGAAATTATAGATGAAAAGTTAAGACAAAAGTTGATTAAATTTTAAATTTATTAGGAGCTATGTAAGTTCAATCTCATAAGAATATTAGTTGAAGCTCATAGGAAGACATAGATGGACCATAAGTATTTCGAATTCATGAAAATCATTTTAAATAAAAATGATATTATTTAAAGGTCCTAAAAATATTTTTAAAAATGAAAATTTTGATTTTTCACAGGTCAGTCGACTGAGAAAGCACAGTCAGTCGACTGAAGTGTTCTGCCAAAAAATATTTTCGATGAATGGAAGCTCAGTCGACTTGTCACGCCCCAAACTTCGAGTCACGCGAAACGCCAACGAACAATCAATTTAGGATGCTACGATCCACCAAAATCGCTCAAACAAAAACGGGTCAAAAACTATAACGCCAAAACGAGGTTAAAATCTTTGTAAAACACACTATCGAGGATTTATTTAATTTAAAAGAGTAACCTAAGAGACTAGGGTCATGACTCCAAAAGCCAAGCCTTTAAAACAAAACACACTTTTTGGGTAAAGAAATAACTTTTACAAAAAGCATAAGTCATTACCAAATCTCCCTCGAAGCACAAGAGTTTGTATGAAGCATGAACCAGCCAAAAACCTTTTTATAAATCGTTGAACCAACCAACAAAAACCGTAATAAGAAACGACAGAAAATAACAACCAACCCATGGTCTCTCTCTCATATATCATGCATACATCAGCTCCACGGTCATAAGAATTACATAACCTATGCTTTCAAATCTAAAACATGTCATGTCATACATGATTCATATACAAATGGGTATAAACTACTAACAAGGACAAAACAAAAAGTCTTGTCATCAACCACCTCTTGGCACTTCAAGATCAATCTACATGACCACGCTCACCTGAAAAAGGTTTGCACAAATCCCACACCGTGAGCCGAAGCCCAATAGGAAACAGACTAGCATAAAATAAAAGCAAAGCATGCTACAGAATAATATGAATATTCTAACTCACACGAGCCTCAAAAAAAGAACGGTTTTACTTCTAAAAAACCATTAGTTTTCTCATCGTCTCTCAACATCTAACAATGTTCGAAAATACAGTAAACACACACACAGCAAGCTCATATGCATGTCGTACTCTTTTACGGTCTTTTACCGTAGGATAATAATAATCCAATCATCAAGTTCGTATGCATGTCGTACTCTTTCACGGTCTTTCACCGTGGGATAATACTAACCCAATCATCAAGTTCTTCGTGGTCCTTCACCGCGAGACAATCACTTGCCCTAATGTGCAGTTCATTACAGTCTTTCACTGCAGGACAATTACTTTCCCTAATACGTAGTTTTCCGTATGATTCAATAGATATAAGTACGCACATAGCCATGTACTAAATATCCACTTACCCACCATCGTATCGTTCACATAGCCATAGAAATGAACTCACATCTCAACCAAACATTTAAAATCTAAGCTCAACCCCAAGGGTTAGCTCCTAACCTCCAAAACACGATTTTCAAAACTTTACACAAATCCCTCTATTTTCAAACCACCTTTTCGAAAACCACAAACATCCACACGTCCAACAACATGGAATAAACCATAAAAACACTTTAAAATCCATTTCATCTAACCAAACAGAGATTGAACACTTAAAACAACCTGTCATGCATTTTAAAATTGTAAAAACGCATAATATTGCACGTCGCACCCTTTTAAGATATAAAAGTCTAGAATCCTACCTCGGTGGGTTAAAACTCGACGCCTCAAAAAACTAACCTCAACAAAACGAGATTCCGTCTAGATGAGCACGAAGGCCCTGGCACGGATACTAAGAATATGCTATGCGCCCGCCAAAAACCAAACCCGGGCCCCTCGAACATCTAGAGAAATGGTGGAGTTTGATTTGTAAAAGAAAATATCTAATAAAATATCTAAAGCAAGATAATTATAGGCCACGCCCACACAGAGATCTAGTTGACTGGATCCCCTAAGCCAGTCAACTAGAAATGCTACTAGAATTTCGAAAAACATCCACCGACCCAACCCAGTCGACTGGATCACCCATTCCAGTCGATTGGATCCACACACTATCAACCCAGTCGACTAGATCACCCAATCCATTCGACTGGTCGATAGAGAAAACAACCTTTGCGACGAAAACAGGTTTTACAGCCCCAAACCAAACCAAGCATGCCTTTTCAAAACCTGAACAAGCGTAAAACACATATACACATTCTGATATACTATGATGAAGTAAAAACCAACACGTCAAATGTATATATACAAAAAAGTAAAGGGACCGGGCCTTACAACTCTCCCCTTCTTAAAGGAAGGGGACCGGGCCTTACACGTCAAATGTATATATACAAAATTTAACACTGAATCTCAAGCCAAACACTAGCCCATCAACCATCAACAATCCTTGATGCCAACCCAGCAACATCGCATAACAGTAAAAATGCCCTAGCAACTGAAACCCCAAAACCATCGTCACACAAGATAAACACGACTTGAAGAATCAACCTCTATACAGACTACCCACATGTGCAAGTCCCACTAACACTACTGTTATCCATGAAACATCTGTAAAACATCAAATCAAGATCCAACTCACACTGTCAAAACCTCGAAACACAACTCTCACTGAACACAATCCACTCCAGTAACAATGCATAACACGAAACCAATCCATCATGGAACCTGGTCTCAAATGATAGTGTAGATGCAATCCCAAGAGGGGGTGAATTGGGTATTTAAAAAATTTATACCAATATTGACCTAATTAAACATGCAATCCCAAACGTCTACAAGTATTCTCTAGCAAACAAATTCAAGTAGATATATAATTTAAAGGGCAGAATTAAAGAAATAGAGTTAGAGAGATACGACACCAAAATTTACAAGGTTCGGCCCATCAGCCTACATCCTTGCCTCAAGCCAATCGCTATGAGAATTCCACTAAACACTCCTTAGTAGGTGGACCAGTCTCTCTCCATAGTCTAGGCAGAGTAGCCTATCTTGAAGATGTCCCCTCCTCAAGTACACACTCCTTATAGGCGGAGTTCCCTCCCTCCTTCAATAAGCGGAGTGGCCTCTCTTGAGAATCACCTTCTCAAGTTACAACAAGATTAACAAAATATCCATATAGGATTATACAATGTATCAGCTCCTTTTGTGAGCAAATGAATACAAATGAAGCATACTAATGTTCACTCCAAAGGGTATATAAGTGAGAAGCTCAATGGAGGAATGCTAAGGTTTTCTCTCAAAAATGATTCATAAAAATGAAGCATTTGAAACACAAACTTGACGAATATGAGATAGTATGATGGAGGGCTCTGCTATATATTTTTCAAGGCTTAAGGGGTCTATTTATAGGCCAAAAACATAAACTAGCCGTTGGGCTAAATGTGGTAATGGTCAAATTAGCTGTTGCAGCAAAAAATATTCAAATTATAGCCTATTCCGTCGATTGGACAAGCCCATTCAGTCGACTGGACCAGCCTTCAGTCGATTGGATCTAGTGATCAGTCAACTGGATCGCGACTGCTCAATTTTCCCGACTTTAAACGACCATAACTCCTTCATCTTGACACCAAATAGTGTCATTCTTGTCTTCAAATTGAAGCCCCAGAAGTCTGCTTTCTAATGATTCAAACCTCATAGAAAAATACATTTTGTACAAAAAGTTATGACCAAACAACTGAAGGTATGTCAATTTTTTTCACACACTTTTTTGCATATTTTTGGTCAAACTACTTTTGAAACATTTTAAAACACATTTTATACTTTAAAAATGATTTTTCATAAAATATTAAGTACCTAGGGTCAAACTAAGGTCTCCTATGAGTTTTCACATATATAACCAATAGTATGTGAACTTACATAGGTCTTAGTGCATTTACACTTAGAAAATCTTCAAGTCCTTCAAGTCTTTTTCTTTTCTTCATGGTTTTTCTCGTGCTCCATGGATCTTATCCCCTTGTATATGATCTTCATGCTTCATGGCTTCCATTTTGGTTTCTCAATTGTGCTTGTGTCATTAAAGTCCTGTGAACACACTCAATTTGCACAATTAGAAGCTTTGGTTGGTTATCATCAAAATAGGTTGAAACCTAGTTAGGCCAACACCAAACACTCTCTACTCCAGGACGTAGAAACTACCACCCCTTGTTCACTGCCACATACTGGCCCAATCGCACCTCACAATACACACCAAGGACTATCTCTATGAGTCTAAACACACGACATCAAACCTTAACATCGGTCACATGAAGTCATAGGCTCCACGTACAAACCTTACTCAAGTTATGACGATCATCTGATAACCACCCACTTTGATACCACATCACTACCCTACTAGTGCTAACAATGCCATCACGAAGTTGACACGACGTCCGTCCACGAGCAACAACACAAACACCCGATTTCAGAGAACGACTTACTCAATTCACCTGGAATACCAAAGAACGCACTTCTTCTAAGCCGTCATCCCCTATTCAATCTTCCATCACAAACCATAATTCTCACCCTAGAGAAACACTAGGTGTTAGATCATTATCCCGGACAAGGTTCCACACAACCAAAAACTAATCTGGCATCACAGCCAGTCATCTAACCCCAACGAGTCACTTAGACCAAACACGCCACGCAGATAGGATATCTCATAGGTATCTAATAACTTACACAAACCTAATCATGTCTCCCGTGCAATCGAACATCACTACACATCACTACACAACTCAATGTCTGTCACGCCCCAAACTCATAACACCTACATCAATCCCTTGAATCTACAACAGTAGAATATTCAAGCCCAAGACTTATCCGTCACGTAACTAACCAAGACTTGTGTCTTACACTTAACAATTTCTTCTTATACAGAACCTTTCACGGCCCTTCCATTCCAAACTAAACAATCACGTCGGTTCAGACAGGCCACATCAACCAAGGCTTCTCAAACATTGAATCCTTCCTAACTTATACCTTATCATACTCTCAGGGTGACCATCCAAACAAATGGTTACGCCCAAACATAATGCTTATAGCAGTCGACGACCACTCCTTAACTTTAAGAACTCTAAGCTGTTCAAAGCCCTAAACAGAACATAAAGCCAAACTCTCAAAAGTTTATCAAAAACCCACTATGTGAATATCCCAGCCACACTGTTCTGACAAAACACCCACTCTGCCAAGAGCTAGAGGTACAACCATACCCACACAATCCAGAACAAGCCACAAACAATGGTTAACGATCCTTAACAGATCACTGCAAAAAGAACTCTGTGTCTCAACACTAACTCCCTCATCAACAAGGACAAACACAAGCATTCCTGGTCTACCAACCCGACATCACAGGGAACACAACCCAACTGGCTCAACCATCATACATAACAAGTCATACTCTGACTAGGTTACCATGACCTACTATGTTTACCACACTCATACGTACTCTTTTGCAGTCTTCTACCACAGGACAGTACTAACCCAATCATGCAATTTTTTATGGTCTTCAACTGTATGAGCAATTGGATCCCAGGTCATACACATAGACACTATACATCTAAGAAAGCACATAGCCATGCGTAATAGTTAAATGCATATACTCATCAACCACACATTGAAACCATGAAGAGTCCATTTTACAATCACCCGATCCCAGCAACATAAGTTTCCAAGGCACAACTCAAAGGACCACCTCGCGGACACAAGATCCACAGAGATTTTCACAGTCTCAAAACACAACTAAATCTGAATTGATCAAGATCCCGACATCTACATCCAACTAAGATGAAATAACTCGCACCAGAGAACCATCAACAAAGAAACTCTCTCTCCATCTAGAGAAAAGAAAAGGGTTAACAAGAAACCATGACCCAACCTCAGCGTACTCTGAGTACCAATCAATACTTAGCGCCTAAAGAATCCTGTAAATCTTACCTTGAGGCCATGTTGACCAAAGTCACACAACTGCTGTCAACCCAGATCACAATACTCAAATCATCCGCTACACCAAGGTCTTAACTTTCAGACCTTATTAGTACACACACAAACACCATCAATCCTCATAACTTGTACAACACATCTCATAGGACTACAAGTTCGTTACCAGTCATACACGGAGATACACGCCAACATTCCTATCATGCCAAGACCTCACTTCACAAGGTTGCACTTACCCACTTAACTCCTGCTAGGCAAACCACACCCACGTCACGGTCTCGAGCCCACTGTCCAAGCAACTCACATATAAAGTGCACGGCACCAAACAAGGGAAACTCAATCCTGAGACCTTTCATCCAAAGTTACTAAGAGCTCCCATGATCACACAGACGTGTTCCGCACTTCTGCCCTCAAAGCTCACATCGATCACTGACATCTTATCCCATGATTTCTCGCCTATCACCCCAGGCCACCCAAACCACACGGTACACTGCTGAATCTTATTACTCCTCACTTCGTTCCCATGTGCAAACAACATACGCGCTTCTGAACTTAAGGTTGAACACAAATAACCCCGAGACATATCACACTTAGGATACACAGTCTCAGAACTAAGCCAACCGCATTATCGAACCCACCTATAGTTCCTTCGAACCTCATGCACCCAGCACGGTTCCCAAACACAATCTCCTAATCACGAAGATAAAGACCAAACCACGAACTTGCATTCTCGCAGGAATCCCACAAAACTGATACTCCCAGCACATCTACGACTCATAATTCATCCCCATATCCTCGAGCGTACTCGTAACTAAATTCTCAAATCCCAATAAGGTATACAATGTACAAGCCATCAGACACTGCTTTGACTACCAACAAAACCTCACTAGCAAGGAATATTCCTAGAACCACTTACGTTCTGCCATCTCAATATATGTTCGGCTAAAGATTTCTATGCTCTCATCAACCATGTTCCCGTCTATACCCAATCCCGAGTACACAGCTCATGGCATTGCACAGCTCACAACGTACCTAATCCGTCACATGGCCAAAACCACGTACACCAAACCTTAACTGAAAGGGATTATCACTATCCATAAATCCATCCACAAATCCAATCATAATAACTGATTCCTTAAGGTCTCCGATACGCCATTACCCCTACTCACCAGGCCATCCATAACATAACTTCAACTTCCAGTAACATACTCTCAATAGGAGCCGGCTACCAAACCAAGTCACTAACCTTGCTTCAACTGCACCTGAACAAAACTCTGCTCATACTAATACTCACCAGTTTACCAGCTAAATCTAACCTCACACGGCTAACCCCAACTCACCAACGAGTTCCATTATGCACCGAGCGATCGACACTTAACCTATAACCTTATCTTTTAGCAACCACTGCAATCGAGCACACATCCAAGACCCAAATCATGGCCTCACCCTCTCCAAGATTACGTAGTTCATATATAAAAGAAATATAGAACACAATAACCTAAGGTCGATCCATCATGTTATTTCTAACATAAAACACATAATCATGCTAACACTTAGTCAAAATGATTATGTAAACACATCACACATACCGAGGAGAATCGACAAGAATGACACGTTAAATTAGATAACCTACTCAGATTCCTTGTTTGAAAACACGTCGGCCAAACGCATTTTCAACTTGGCTTCCAAATTTGTTAATCCAAGTGCCCAAAGGCAGGATTAATCAATCCTAAGGTCCAACCTCCATAATCACGTATACACGACATCCACATGCTCAACAAACTATCATGCTCAAGTTTTAAAAACACTTAAACACATGCAACCAAGCACACACATCTTTCCTTACAAGGTGACGCACCCTCTTTCCATGGCTCATTGGTATTCGAACCTAGAGCTCTAATACCAAGTTGTTATGCCCCAAACTCCAAGTCAGGCGAAATGCCTGCGAACAATCGTTTTGGGATACTACGATCCACTAAAACTATCCAAACACAAATGGGTCAAAAACTATAATACCAAAACGAGGTTAAAACCTTTGTAAAGCACACTACCAATTGTTTATTTAATTTAAAAGAGTAGCCCGAAAGGCTAGGGTCACGACCCCAAAAGCCAAGCCTATGAAACAAAACACTTATTTTGGGCAAAGAAATAACTTTTACAAAAAAACATAAGTCATTCAAAAATCTCCCTCGAAGCACAAGAGTTTGTATGAAGCATAAACCAGCCGAAAACCTTTATATAAAATATTAAACCAACAAACGAAAATCGTAATAAGAAACTATAGAAAACAACAACTAACCCATGGTCTCTCTCTCATATATCATGCATACATTGGCTCAACAGCTATAAGAATTACATCACACATGATCCATATACAAATGGTAAAAAATACCTAACAAGGACAAAATAAAAAAGTCTTATCATCAACCACCTCTGGGCACCTCAAGATCAATCTACATGACCACGCTCACTTAAAAAAGGTTTGCACAAATCCCACAACATGAGCCAAAGCCCAATAAAAAACAAACTAGCTTGAAATAAAAGCAAAGCATGCTACAAAATAATATGAATATTTCGACTCACATGAGCCTAAAAAAAAGAACCATTTTACTTCTAAAAAATCATAAGTTTTCTCGTCGTCTCTTGGCATCTAACAATGTCCAACAATACAGTAAGCACACACAGCATGTTCATATGTGTGTCATACTCTTTCGCGATTTTTAACCGGGGAATAATACTAACCTAATCATCAAGTTCGTATGCATGTCCTACTCTTTCACGGTCTTTTACCATGGGATAATACTAACCCAATCATTAAGTTCTTTGTGGTCTTTCACTACGGGACAATCACTTGCCCTAATGTGTAATTCTTCGCGGTCTTTCACTGCGAGACAATTACTTGCCATAATATGTAGTTTTTTGTATAATTCAACAGATATAAGTACACATATAGCCATGTACTAAATATCAGCATACCCACCATTGTATCATTCACATAACCATAAAAATGAACTCACATCTCAACCAAACATTTAAAATCTATGCTCAACCTCAAGGGTTAACTCCAAACCTCTAAAACAAGATTTTCAAGACTTTACATAAATTCCTCCATTTTCAAATCACATTTTTGAAAACTACGAACATCCACAAGTCCAACAACATGGAATAAATCATAAAAACACTTTAAAAGCCATTCGGTCCAACCAAACAGAGATTGAACACTTAAAATAACCTTTTATGCATTTTAAAATGGTAAAAACGCATAATATTGCACGTATCACTCCTTTAAGACATGAGAGTCTAGGATCCTACCTCGATGAGTTAAAAGTCGACGCCTTAAAAAATGAACCTCGACGAAACAAGATTCTGTCCGGATGAACATGAAGCCCCTGGCACGGATACTAAGAATCTACTATGCACCCGCAAAAAACTAAGCCTGTGCCCCCCGAAAATCTAAAGAGAAGGTGGAGGTTTGATGTATAAAAAAAATATCTAATAAAATATCTAAGGCAATATATTTATAAGCCACACCCAAACAGGGATCCAATCAACTGGATCCCCCAAGCCAGTCGACTGGAAAGGCTACTGGAATCTTGAAAAACATCCACCGACCCAACCCAGTCGACTGGATCACCTAGACCAGTCCACTGGATCCACACACTGTCAACCCAGTCGACTGGATCACCAAGTCCAGTCAACTGGTCGACAGAGAAAATAATCTTTGCAATAGAAATAGGTTTCACAGCTCCAAACCAAACCAAACATTCCTTTTCAAAAATCGAACAAGCATAAAACACATATACACATGCTGTTCTACTATGATGAAGCAAAAATCAACACATCAAATTTATATGTATGAAAAAGAAAAGGGACTGGGTCTCACACGACTGAATCCCCTAAGTCAGTCGACTAAGTCGACAAATTTTTTAATTTGGCTGCAAATAGGTAGTTTAAAAATTCCTTATTTAGCCTAACGATTAGTTCAGACTTTTGACCTATAAATACATCCCTTGAGGACTGTTAAAGGCATCAACAAGCCTCCCATTCTATTCTCTCTTGTGATTTTATTTTATGCTCCAAAATTTTTTATTCTCTTGTTAATTCTTGAGAGAAAAACCCTAGAATTCTTTTTGAGCTTCAAGTTATATATCTTTGAGAGTAAACTAGTGTACTTTAAGTTTGTACTCATTTTCTCATTAAGGGAGCTTTTATTTGTACACCTTCTATTTCATTCATATTGTAATTGAGGCTAGGTTTTAGCCTTGTTCAAGTGAGGGAATTTACTTGGGTTTAAAGAGCTAGGGCGCTATTAATGTAAGGGCTTCTCTGCCTGGTGAAAGAGAGAGGCATCTCCGCCTTAAGATGGGATTAGTGAAATCTTCAAAACAGTGTGCTTGAGGCAAGGACGTAGGCCGTAGTGTCGAACCTTGTAAAAATCTTAGTTTTGTTCTCTCTTCCCTTAAAACTCTTTACTTTCGCATTTGTTTAATTTATTATTGTTCATTTCTTATATTAAATACATTGTGAATAAAGTATGATTAATATTTGTTGACTTCTCTAATTGAAATATTTTAAAAATAAAAATTATTTAAAAATCCAATTCACTCCCTCTTGGGATTGCACCACACTCACAACCGTTTATCCAACTCACCAGGACTATAGACCCATAAATGATTGCACCCTCTAATGAATCAAAACAATGAATATTAAATATACACAAATAATAATTATTTCAAAATTAAGAGCATAAGCACTCATTATAATCTTGAAGTGTGAATTAATTTATATAGTCATTATAAAATTAATTACCCCAATGTGGTTCTATTCAATACACACAAAGTGTACTAGTACAGAGAGTCGAAACAATAGACGATACTATTATCTATTTTTCGTAACGAAGACAGTCCTACTAAAACTCCATACTATAGTCGTATCGATGGTTCATCCAATTCCATTTAAACTGTGAACAAAACTTATATTTTACAAAAATCTATAATCTGATATTCTGTGTGTAAGTAGTACTCTACACACCAAATTAAATACTGTACAGAATAATAGACAATCATGCATAACATTAAAGAAATGATATTGTATTCATTGCTCATTAAGATTTTCATAAAATAAAAAAATTATTTTATTAAAATAAAATTAAATACTAAAAATAAATAAAATTCATGATTTTTAGTATGCAACCCTGACAATCTCACACTTATACTCAAAACCATGCTGCCATACATCTGACTCTCATACCCTCTACATGACTATTGAAAGTCTTAGCTAGTATGCACTTTGTAAAAAGATCTGTAAGGTTATCCGCTGATGCAATCTTGGTTACAGCAACATTACACCTCTGTACAATTTTTCATATAAGGTGATACTTATGCTCAATATGCTTTCCTTTCTTGTAGACTCTTGGTTCCTTCGAATTTGCAACCACTCCGCTATTGTCATAATAAAGTGTAATAGCCGATTGAACTAAAGCGACCACATCGAGATCTAACAGGAACTTCCTGAGTCAAACGGCCTCCTTGGCTGCTTTAGAAGCTGCCACGTACTCGGCCTCCATGGTGGAATCAGCAATGTATGACTGCTTAATACTCCTCTAACTTATAGCTCTACCTCGCAATGTAAACACATATCCTGAGGTAGACTTACGGGAATCTTTGTCTAATTGAAAGCCCGAATCTGTGTACTCCAAAGGTACTGGACTATCTGCCTGGTAAACTAATATATAATCCTTAGTCCTTTTCAGGTACTTGATTATATTCTTTATTATAGTCCAATACTCCTGTCTTAGGTTAGACTGATATCTGCTAACCATGCCAACAGCCAAAAAGATATCGGGTCTTGTATAAAACATAGCATACATTAGGCTTTCTACTGTCAAAACATAAGGAACTGCCTTCATCTTCTCTATCTCAACAGGTGTTTTAGGACACTGATCCTTGAATAGAGTGATTCTATGCTAGAAAGGAAGAAACCCTTTCTTGAAATCCTGCATGCTAAAATGAGTAAGGATATCATCGATATACTTTTCTTATGATAAGCCAAACATCCTTTGTTTTTGATCTCACAAAAGTTTGATCCTAAGAATGTGACTGACTTCTTCCAAGTCTTTTATATCGAACTACCCAGATAACCATACTTTTACCAAAGATAACACGTCCACATCGTTTTTGATGAGCAAGATATCAACTACATAAAATACTAGAAAGACCACCACACTTCCATTACTCTTCTTGTACACATAGGACTCATCTGGACTTTGATCAAAATCATAAGACTTTATGGCTTGATCAAAACGAGTATTCCAATACCTCAATGCCTGTTTAACTTTATAAATAGATCTCTTAAGCTTGCACAACATGTGCTCCTGGCCCTTTGCTATGAAATCATCTGGTTGTACCATACAGATACACTCGTCAAGACTTTCATTGAGAAAAGCTATCTTGATATCCATTTGTCAAATTTTGTAATCGAAATGTGCCGCAATAGATAAGAGAAACTGGATAGACTTAAGTATGGTTACCGACAAAAAGGTTTTCTCATAATCGATCAATTCTTTTTAAGTGAACCCTTTTGTAACAAGTCTACCTTTGAAGGTTTCAACATTTTCGTCTGCTTCTCTTTTTCTCTTGTAAACTCATTTATATCCAATGGGTTTTATCCCTTATAGTGGTTCTATAAGTTCTCAAATATGATTGGAATATATAGATTCCATCTCTGAATTCATAGCCTTTTCCAAAGATCTGCATATTTGTCCTGGAGTGCTTCATTGTAGTTACAGAGTTCGGTACCCAACTTTGCTAGGATCTTATCAAAAGACTCTCCCAAAAATATATATTGATCGGGTTATTGAATAACCCTCCCACTACGACGAGGTACTACATGCGTCTGTGTACTAGTAGTAACGCATTGTGCAAAATTTGAACCCTATACACCATTACCCACATGCTCGTCAGTCATGTTAATGGTAGCACCCTGATTAAGATCTGCACATATCTCGATTATCCTCCCACTACGACGAGGCAATGAAATATCAGTGACTTATGGTTTCTCTTTTGTTTTACTGGTATTTTCTCTCATTTCATCTAGAACAATTTTAGTTTTGGGTCTGTGGTCTATAATATAATTATCTTCCAAGAATCGGATATTGGTGCTAACAATAATCTTTTGATCCTTAGGATTATAAAATAAACTATCCTTCATTTTGTTGGGATACCCAACAAAGAAACAAACTTCTGTCCTCAGTTCTAACTTATCCATATTCCCTTTTAGCACATGTGCTGAACACCCCTAAATTCGAATATGTCTTAGAATAGGCTTACACCCGGTCCACAATTCTTTAGGAGTTGACGATGCTGACTTAGAAGGTATCAAGTTCAGAATATAAGCATCTGTCTCTAATGCGACTCCTCAAAACAAATTAGGTAATTTCGAATAACTCATCATCGACTTTACCATCTCTATAAAAGTCCTATTCCTTTTTTCTACTACACCATTCTGTTGCAGAGTGCCCGGTGCAATCAACTAAGATATAATCTCCTCTGACGATAAGTAGTCTCTAAACTCTCCAAAGAGGTACTTCACACCACGGTCGGATCGTAGTGATTTGATACTTTTACCCAAATGCTTCTCTACCTCCGTCTCTGCCTTGAATTATTTGAATTTATCAAAGCATTCAGACTTACGGTGCATCAGGTAAATATATTCAAACCTTAAGTAGTCGCTAATGAAACTAACAAAGTATTCAAAGCCACCTCTAGTCCGGATAGTCATAGGACCACACACATCAGAGTGAACCAGTTCCAACGGTTCTTTAGCTCTATAGCCTTTGGCCGAAAAGGGTGTTGGAGGTAATACTGCCAAGATTATTATTTTTGTAAACGATTTTCGATAAAAAAAAAAAAAACTAGACGGGCAAACGCCGAAACGGGCTCTAGATAAAATTTTTGACGAAGAACGATCAAAAATAAACCCGTGCAACCAAAGTTAATTTAGAAGAATACCTTTTGTCAATCTATTCTTCAACTACTATTTGATTTCGAGTTGAAACTCCAATCAGATCTTCTACTGTATTCCCTTAGACAATCCTCGAACGTAGTGTGGGCTACGATTTATCGAACACTCGTACCGGCAGAACCCAGATATATTTTAGCCTTGAAAGACAAAATATGATATATCTGATATATGATATATGTTCTATCAATCTCAAACTGGTTCTGCCTACACGTGTATATATAGGGGTACAGCAGGGACCTAGGGAGTAATTATGAGAAAGACTTCCAGTAAAACACAAATAACTACCAGCGGTTTCTGCAATTATGGAAAGACAGCGGTTTTTACAATTTTCATAAAATACTAAATTATAGTTCACACCACTAAAGAAATATAATTGCACTCTGATCCATAATCTCAAGATCTTCTTGCATTGAGTTCCTGTTATTAAATGCTTCATATTTCTCCCCACGTTATTATTCCCGATACCCGCCAATTAAATTTTATTACTGACAATTTAATTTAATCGGCATCTTGATATTCCTTAAACCCTTCTGTTTAACTAATTTGACCGTCGGATAATCAAATCCACCTGCAGGGTTTGGCACGGTCAAAACTTATAAGCATCCTTACGGGGGTATCGTCAATCCCAATCTTCGGGACGTGGATTTCGTCAATAATTAAATTTGTCATACAAATAATACCACTATCCAACTCATTGGGAATATAGACTCATATAAAATTGCACCCTCTAATGAATAAAAAAACAAATATTAAATATACGCAAATCAATAATTTTTTCAGGATTAAGAGGATAAGCACTATTCATAATAACCTTGGGATGTGAATTAATTTATATAGTCAGTACAAAATTAATTATCTCAAATGTCCCGTTCAATACACACAAAGTGTACTAGCACAAAGAGTCGGAATAATAAACGATGTTATTATTTGTTCCATGTAACCAAGACAGGTTTACTAAAACTCTGTGCTATAGTCATATAGATGGTATATCCATTTCCATCTAAACTGTGAACATAAAACTTATATTCTGCAAGAACCTAAAATCTGGTATTCTATGTGTAAGCTGTACTCTACACATCAGAATAAATACTATACAGATATCGAACATCCATGCATAATATTAAATAAATGATATATATACATTGCTCATAAAGATTCTCATAAAATAAAAAAATAATTTTATTAAAATATAATTAAATACTAAAAACATGATTTTCAGTATACTAACCATAACAATCTCCCACTTATACTCAAAATCATACTGTCATACATCTGACTCCAATGCCCTCTACATGACTATCAAAAGTCTTAGCCGGTAAGCTCTTTGTAAAAGATCTACAAGGTTGTTCCCTAATGTAAGCTCTATGTCTGAATAAAAATCTGAGTCTGTGTACCCCGAAGGTACTAGACTGTCTGCCTGGTAAATCAATATATAATCCTTATTCTTTTTTGGTACTTGATTATATTTTTTACCGCAGTCCAATGCTCCTACCCTGGGTTAGACTGATATCTTCTAACCATGCCAACAACAAAGCAGATGTCGGGTCTAGTGCAAAACATAGCATACATGAGGCTTCCTACTGCCTAAGAATAAGGAACCGCCTTCATCTTCTCTATCTCATCCAGTGTCTTAGGACACTGATCCTTGGATAGAGTGATTCCATGCCTGAAAGAGAGAAACCCTTTCTTGGAATCCTGTATGCTAAAATGAGCAAGGATATCATCGATATACTTTGCTTGTGATAAGCC
>JAULJZ010212585.1:0-18526 GCA_032270985.1 Heliamphora pulchella | reverse complement strand
TATATGTTGTTGGAAAAAATGAATTTTGAATAAAAGTAGAACATAATTTTTAGGTAACTTTGAAGCTAATTATCTTTCTGTTGAATTAATCTTTTTTGATGATTCCAACTTTTAATTTGTTTATCTCCATTAGTAGAGTAATCATGGATTTTGTAGAATTCAAAACCATTAATAAGTGAATGAGAAATTGATTCCAAAAGTGTGGCATTGAAGTTGACCAAATGATGGTAACAAAATTCAATCTCACATTGTTTGGGAGAGAAAATGGTAGGTGTCCAAGTAAGTATATAAGGCTTTTTTATCCCACATTAGTTGGAAAAAACTTGGATAAGTGGCTTATATAAGCCAAGTTGAGCGTAAGGGGTGTGCCCCTTGGGAGTACCCAGTTTTGTGGACGGAAAAAAACCTACCCAATGGTGGGTTCGACCTAAACCCCACACGCGCGCGCCGCCACCGTCCACCCGTTCGACCGTTTGGGTCCGGGTCCGGGTCCGGGTCTGAGGTCCGTGGGTCATGGGGGCTGGGATCAACCGTTATCTTTTTGCGGAAATTTTATTTGATTAAAATTTTGAATTAAAATTTAATTTATTTAAATTTTAAATCTCCATTACCGTTATTACCGAACCGTTGGCGGTTTGGGACCGTTGGGTCATTTACCGGTTCGCACCTGTTGGGCGGTCCAACCGCCTGGCCGAACTGGTGTCGCATCGGTTCGGACTATCTGAACAGTCACCTTGCAGCGCCTATTTAAAGGCTACTGCAGAACCCATTAAAAAACATCCGATTTCATCTCCTTCATTGCCGACATTCTGCTTCCAGTAATACTCTGCACTTCCATCCATCCGAGAAAGTTCTGTGCAGCAAAGTTCGCTGTGTGTGCAGGTTGTTGTGCTTCTTCTACACACGGCAATCACTTAAATCTGGAGGTAGACGCCCGTTCCACCGCAAGCACCGAGGCATGGGCGCTATCTGTCTTAAGGAAACAACATCAAACGTTGGACCCAATTGCAACATTTGACTGTTCTGTATGCTTACATTTTCCCAGTTCTGTTCTCCTTAATTCTGTTTCGGTACTGGTTTTGATTTTCTTAATTAATACAGTATTCTGTTTAACAAAATTGGTTCTACTTTTAATTTTATTTTTTAAAACTTGTTCTACAGTTTCGAATTCTGTGATCTACAGTTTATAAATTTTATTGCTGTTCTGTTTTTCCTATTTTAGTCCTAATTTGATAATATAGAACAGGATGTCATTCTGCATAATATTTCTGTTTCTATTTATTTAAATACTTCATCTGCAGTATTATTTTGTATATTTATTACTGTTGTTTATTAATGAACGGGTTTTATTAAACCGTCAGATTATTGCATTTCCAGAATATTAAAATGACATTGTTGTTTTTAGAAGTTAGTCCAACAAACTTAAGACATCTATTGTTTTATTTTAATTCTGGAATTTATAAGTTCTGTTGAGTTTAATCTTGTGATAAAGTATTGTAATTTATTGTTTTCAAGTTTTATAAACTTGGTTTATTGAATACAGTTGTTGAAGTTTTAAATTACTATTTTAATAAACTGTTATTGGATTCTGTGTCGGTGTCAATTCAACTTTTGTAGATATGGCAACCGAAATCGACAACAGGATGGACCCTACCCCTACTGCTTCTGCCCCTGTGGTGGCTTCTGTTCCAGCCCCGATTCTGGCTTCTGTTTTGGCCCCGATTCCAACAACGGTTCTTGTGAGCCATGGGAAAAAAATCGAAAAAATTCAATGGGACAAATTTTAAGAAGTGGCAACAAAAAATATTGTTCTACCCGACGACGCTAAATCTAGCGCGGTTCCTTCAAGAGGATGCTCCTTCGTTGTCTGAGAACTAGGGTGACAGGCAGGTTGTGGTTGTAGTTGACTTATGGCGGCATGCTGACTTTTTATGCCGCAATTATATCCTGAAAGGTTTGGACAACACGTTGTATAACGTGTACAGTCTTCTAATGATGGCGAAATAGTTATAGGATTCCCTGGACAAGAAATACAAGACGAAAGATGCCGGGATGAAGAAATTTATCATCGGTAGATTCCTCGAGTTTCTTATGGTGGATTCGAAGACCATCATCAGCTAGGTCCAAGAGCTTCAATTGATTCTGCATGAGATTCATGCCGAGGGCATGACACTGAGTGAGTCCTTCCAAGTGGCTGCTATTATTGAAAAGCTGCCACCGTCTTGGAGGGATTTCAAAATATATCTGAAGCACAAGCGAAAGGAAATGAAGTTTGAAGACCTGATTGTAGGATTGAGGAGCATAACCGCATTGCCGAAAGGAAAGGGTCACAGGGATTCCAATTCAAGACAAAGGCCAATGCGGTGGAACAATCCTAGAAAGGAAAGAAGCAGAAGAATTACAACCAAAAGGCCAAGGGTAGTGATTCTAAGAAGTTCAAGGAAAAGTGTTTCGTGTGTGACAATCTGGGCCATCGGGCGAAAGACTGCCATAACCACAAGGACCAGGGAATGCCTCGAAGAGACAAAAGCAATCTCAGGCAAATGTTGCTGAAATAGAGAATCTCTCTTCTAATATGTCTGAGATGAACTTGACAGCAGTGGAATCTAAGGTCAACATGGTAGGATCCAACCCCAGGGAGTGGTGGGTGGATACTGGTGCAACTAGGCCTGTATGTGCAAACTAGAAAATGTTCACCACTTATCACGCAGTGACAAGTGAAGAACAACTATTCATGGAGAACTCTTTTACAGCAAAGGTGGAAGGATAAGGGAATGCTGTGCTGAAAATGACCTCCGGCAAAGAGCTGATGCTCAATAATGTCCTGCATGCGCCAGAAATTTGCAAGAATCTAGTGTTAGGATCTTTGTTGAGCAAAAATGGGTTCAAGCTGGTCTTTATGTCTGACAAGTTTGTACTCACTAAAGAGGAAATATTTGTTGGAAAAGGGTACTTGTCAGACGGTTTGTTCAAATTAAATGTACTTACTATAATCCCAAAAACTATCAATAAAAATTTTACATCTTCTGCTTATATGCTTGAGTTTTCTTATGTGTGGCATAGTAGATTAGGACATGTTAATTCTGAATTGTTGCGTAGATTAATTAACATGAATTATTTACCTAAATTTGATATTGACTCAAATCATAAATGTAAAATTTGTGTAGAAACTAAGTTAGCTAAAGCGCCTTTCCATTTTGTGGAAAGAAGTACCGAGCCTCCTGGTTTAATCCATAGTGATATATGTGATTTAAAATTTGTTCAAATACAAGGAGGTAAAAGTACTTTATCACTTTTATAGATGAGTGTACTAGGTACTGTTATGTGTATTTACTAAGGAGTAAAGATAAAACCTTAGAAAGTTTTATTTTGTATAAAATAGAGGTTGAGAACCAACTTAACAGAAAGATTAAAGTCTTAAGGAGTGATAGAGAAGGTTAATATGAATAACTTTTCGGTGAATTCTGTTCACAATATAGAATTATCCATCAAACCACAGCTCCCTATACTCCACAGCAAAACGGAGTTGCTGAACGGAAAAATAGGATTTTAAAAGAAATGATGAATGCTTTACTCATTAGTTCCGGGTTATCTCAAAACTTGTGGAGGGAAGCGATACTTTCAGCCAATTACATTTTTAACAAAATACCCCATAAGTAAACGAACAAAACTCCGTACGAATTATGGAATAGTCGAAAGCCTTCCTGTAAATTCTTAACAGTGTGGAGGTGTTTAGCTAAGGTAGCAGTTTCATATCCTAAAAGGGTCAAGATTGGACCAAAAACTGTTGACTGTATATTTATAGGATATGCAAATAACAGTAGTCCATATCGATTTTTAGTACACAGAAGTGATAATTCTGAGATTCAAGTGAACACGGTTATTGAATCTAGAAATGCGTCGTTCTTTGAACATGTATTTTTGTGCAAATCTACACAAGAGATAAGTTTTCTCAAAAGAGCTTATGAGACTGCAGTAGGCAGTAGTTATGTGGAAGTGAAATATTGGGATCAAGGATTGAGAGAGGATGATGGGACTGAATGTAGTAAACGAGATAGAACATCTAAATCTTTTGGTCTGGATTTTCTAACATTTTTGTTACAAAATGAGTCTCAAACTTTTAAGCCTGCAATGTCCTCCTCGGATGCACCTCTGTGGAATGAGGTAATCAATAGTGAAATTCAATCTATCCTGCAAAATCATACTTAAGAACTAGTAGATCTTCCACCTATTTGTAAACCGCTTGGATATAAATGGATATTCAAAAGAAAAATGAGAGCAGATGGATCAATTGAGAAATACAAGGCAAGACTTGTAGTTAAAGGATACAGGCAAACTGAAGGGGTGGACTATTTTGATACTTACTCACATGTGATCAGAATAACTTCCATTAGGATGTTAATTTCCATTGTATCATTATTTGATCTAGAAATATATCAAATTGATGTTAAGATAGCCTTTTTAAATGGAGATTTATATGAAAAAATTTACATAGAACAACGTGAAGATTTTATAGCTCCAGGACAGAAGAAGAAGGTTTGTGAACTTGTTAAGCCATTTTACGGGTTAAAACAAGCACCTAAACAATTGCATAAAAAATTTGACAGTGTAATACTGTCAAATGGTTTCAGAATAAATGAGTGTGACAAATGTATCTATGTGAAAGACACTGAGAGAGGTTATGTCATTGTTTGTTTGTATGTTGATGACATACTAATCTTGGATAGTAATAATTCTATGATTAAAACTACCAAGAATATGTTGAACAAGAGATTTGATATGAAATATATGAGAATAGAAGATGCTATATTAGAGATGAAAATCACTAAAATATCTGATGGATATGCCTTATCTCAGTCCCATTACGTTGAAAAAATTCTTAACAAATTTGATAATGGTGATACCCGCATTGCAAGGACACCTGTAGATATAAATCTACATTTGTCTAAGAATACAGATAAATGCATATGACAATTAGAATATTCCCGTATTATTGGAGTCTTATGTACTTAATGAATTGTACAAGACCCGATTTGGCATATACTGTGAGTAAATTGAGCAGATATACAAGTAACTCCGTGACTGACCATTGGCAGGCAATCATAAGGGTACTAAGATATTTGAGACACACCCAAAACTATGGGTTCTACTATACTCGATATCCAGCTATACTGGAAGGGTACAGTAATACTAATTGGATATCTGATACTAATGACTCAAAATCCACAAGTGGATATGTATTCACTTTGGGTGGAGCAGCTGTGTCATGAAAATCATCTAAACAGACGTGTATAGCGAGGTCCACAATGGAGTTTGAATTTATAGCTTTAGACAAAGATGGAGAGGAAGCATAGTGGGTTCGTCAATTTTTAGAAGACATTCCTATGTGGCCTAAACCTGTGCCAGCCATCTGCATATATTGTGACTGTCAATCAGCAATGGTTAAGGCACAGAATAATATCTATAACGGGAAGTTTCGACATATACGTCGTAGTCACAATACCGTGAAACACTTGCTCTCAAGTGGAATAATTTCCATTGAATATTTAAAGTCTAAAGACAATAAAGCGAATCTGTTAACTAAAGGCTTAAGCGGAGAGCAAGTTAGTCGATTATCAAGGGGAATGGGCTTACAGCTTATGAATTAAGAGTTGCCTCAATGGAAACCTAATTTAGCTGACTGGAGATCTCAATATCTAGGTTCAAAGGGACAATCGAATTGTGTGTGACTCAGTACCATCACTGTAGAGATAAAATCTCCTACCAATTTTTATAATAGCACAGTGATACCTGCGGCGTTATTAGGTTAAGCTATGCTTTTAATGGTTCTTATATCTTGAAATTCAAGTGGGATATAGGATACTCTTAATAAGAATCACCTATATGAGTGAGAAAGAGCCACTTCTGTGAGAATGCTAAGGCTACATTCTCTAACAGCACTCATGAAATCAGGATTTACTCAAGGCTAAAATGGGCACAACTGTGAGAACCTAGCTGTGTTTAGAAAAAGTCTGTGTGAATTCTATTGTTTTGGCTTACACAAACGGCTGAACAGTTTAAGGCATCACGCCCACTGATTAGCCAGCAAGTCCGATAGTTTTTCACAAGAGAAGGTTCAAAGCCAAAAGCTACCTATCCTATGCAGAATTTTTTTTATTGAACTTTCTCAGTGTCTGCATCTTGTTACATCTTCTTTTCCGTCAAATTCCATTCATGTGGGGGATTGTTGAAAAAAAAGAGTTTTGAATAAAATTAGAACATGACTTTTAGCTAACTTTGAAGTTAATTATCTTTGTGTTGGACTAATCTTTTTTTATGATTCTAAGTTCTAATTTGTTTATCTTCATCAGCAGAGTAATCATGGATTTTGTAAAATTCAAAACCACTAATGGGTGAATGAAAAATTGACTCAAAAAGTGTGCCATTGAAGTTGGCAAAATAATGGTAACAAAGTCCAATCCCACATTGCTTAGGAGAGAAAATGGTGGGTGTCCAAGTAAGTATGTAAAGCTTTCCCATCCCAAATTGGTTGGAAAAAATTTGGGTGAGTGACTTATATAAGCCAAGTTGAGTCTAAGGGGTGTGCCCCTTGGGGGTACCCAGTTTTGTGGACGGGGGCGAACCTACCCAACGGTGAGTTCGATCCAAACCCCACACGCGCGCACGACTGGGCGGGTGGGCCGGACCGGGCCGGGCTTGGGCCCTGGTCTGGGACGAGGTCCGGGTTCGGGGTCCGTGGGTCGTGGGTCGTGGGACGTGGGCTTGAATCAACCCTTATCTTTTTACAAAAATTTTATTTAATTAAAATTTTGAATTATAATTTAATTTATTTAAATTTTAAATCTCCATTATCGTTATTACCTAACCGTTGGCAGTTCGGGATCGTTAGGTCAATTACCAGTTCACGCCTACTCGGCGGTCCAACCGCTAGGTCAAACCTGTGTCGCATCGGTTCGGACTATCCAAACAGTCACCTTGCAGTGCCTATTTAAAGGCTACTGCAGAACCCATTAAAAAACACCCAGTTTTCATCTCCTCCATTGCCGACATTCTGCTTCGAGTAATACTCTGTACTTTCATCCATCCGATAAAGTTCTGCGCAGCAAAGTACGTTGTGTGTGCAGGTTGTCGTACTTCTCCTACACAAGGCAATCGCTTTATCCTGGAGGCAGACCTGTCCGTTCCACCGCAAGCACCGAGACGTGGGCGCTATCTATCTTAAGGAAACAACGTCAAACGTTGGACCCGATTGCAACATTTGACTGTTCTGCAAGCTTACATTTTTTCGGTTCTGTTCTGCTTACTTCTGTTTCGGTACTGGTTTTGATTTTCTTAATTAATACAGTATTCTGTTTAACAAAATCGGTTTTGTTTTTAATTTTATTTTTTTAACTTGTTCTGCAGTTTCGAATTCTGTGTTCTACAGTTTATAAATTTTATTGCTGTTCTGTTTTTCCTGTTTCAGTCTTAATTTGATAATATAAAACAGTATATTATTCTGCATAATATTTTTGTTTATATTTATTTAAATACTATATCTGCAGTATTATTCTGTATATTTATTACTGTTGTTTATTGCTGAACAGGTTTTACTAAACTGTCAGATTATTGCATTTTCAGAATATTAAAATCGATAATATTGTTTTCAGAAGTTAGTCCAACATATGTAAACTAAATACAGGGGAGGGGGAATGAATAAGTGGGAGGGGGGAAACGAACTAGAGGGAAAGAAGAATCGTGGAGATGTAGGGAAAAGAACCAGAGAAGGGAAGAATCGTGGGGATAAAAAGAAGAACAGTAAAGAGGGGAAGAAAAATTTCAATTGATTTCAAAAAAATTACTGTTGATGCGCTCGCCAAATTAATTAAAGTCTCGTCACAAATAGTGAGCAAAAAATTAGGAAGTTAAATTGGCGAGCCTACTGCCAAGGCTATTGGAGTAGTGATTTTTCAGATTTCTCGCCAAATTGGCAAAAAAGGAGGAGATAGGAAATGGGTTGGAGCTGCTCTAAGAATCAGTTTCCATTTTCCTATTACTCCGACACTTGTTATTAGCCCTTTTGTGCCCTTTTAACCCTTCTGTGCTCTGTTGTAGCTTTTTGGTTTGGATGGTTATTTTAGTCATTTGCCTTGTTCGAGTCTCACACTTGGGGCTGCCATTTTAGCTTTGGTTTCTGCCATATTTGTAGTTTTATTATATATATATATATCAAGGGCGATTTGGTCTTGTGCTGCTGCTGTGCTTTTTAAGTTTTTTAAGTATAATCTTAATCCGAACATGTGAATAATAACTTAATTATATGTGAAATTATTGTTAAATAAATATTATTTAATTATATTTATTAAATTAACTTAATTTATGTAAATAATAAATTCAAAATATTTTACGTAATAACTGAATCTAATCAAAAAATCATGTTGGGTACTTAGAAACACAGCACCATATTGGGACCGAGGAGTGTGTTGCGTCTCAATAGATAATATGCTCGTGTTGCGTTTTAAAGGGTACATTTTTCAAATAACTTTTTATGATTTAATTCGTTCATTACGTAGAACTCGTCGAGTTTGTTTAATATATAAAAAATTAGATTCATTAGATATCTAGAGTTAAATGATTGAGTAATATTTATTTAATAATATTTTTTAAAATTATAATATTTATTTTTTTATTCATAAAATAACATTAAGAGATTTTACTCAATCACTTAACAATAAATATTCGATGAATCTCATTATTTATTTACTAAACAAACTCGATATATTTGACGTAATAAACGAATTAAATTATAAACGCTTATTCAAAAAACATGCCATTTAAAGCGACTGCCCATTTAGGGCGCAGCACGCTCCCGCTTCACAATGATTAGACATCTCTGTCACACACCGTGGGAGAATGTCAGGTTTACATCCATTTCGACAAAAGAAAACAGAAAAAAAAAAGTTTTGTTTGGTCGTTGGTTTATGTCGGTCGGTTTACAGGTTTTAAAGTTTAAAAGAATCATTTACTCTTTGCTACGAAATATTTTTGCGGACGTTAAATCTTTAATGGTTATTCTTCAATGGCTTTTAAGTTTTTTTTTCTTGCATATTAATAAAAATATTTTATTTATTTAAAAAAAATATTATAACTTTTATTATATACTTTTTTATAATATATATATATATATATATATATATTTTTTTTAAATTTACTCGTCGAAATTTATTAAACAAAATACATATTAAATATGAAATTACTTTAAAATAAAAAAAAATCATAATAATATTTATTTGACTTAAAGTCACTTAACTTATTATCTTGTTATTTTTTTACTTCAATTTATTTTGAGCCAAATATACTTTTGGCCTTTAAGCTACTTAAAAATCTGACAAAACTAGCTTTTTTCTTTTTTTACTAATGTAACTTCAAGCAAAAATCTCACCTTAACCGGATAACCAAACAAGGCCTAAATGCATTAATGTAGGAAGAGTGGTTAATAAATAGTATAGATTATTACTTTAATATTTACAATTATAAAATAAAAGTAAAACAAAATAAATTAGAGAAAAAATGTAAAATAATCAAAGATAATATTATAAATAATATTTTAAAGCACAATATGGAAAATAATAAAAGATAACCAAACAAGAATTATAAAGGAAAAATAGAAAAAAAGAGAGATTATTATGCCTATTTAGAATAAAAGCTCATCATGTTTCTTTTTTTTGGTTTTATATATATTTTTTCTTTTTGATCAAGAAAAATAGGAATAAAGATTATTAGGCCCTATTTTGGCATAAAAACTCATAATTTTTCTTTTTTTTTTTATTTTTCTATTTTTTTCATTTTTTATCAAAATTTTGTAATTTTTTGAATTACTTTGATAAGAGAAATTTTAAAAGTCAGATTTTTTATTAAATATAAAAAAAATCACAAAAGACAAAAATCAAAAAATAAAATAACCAAATACCAAAAATACCAAATCAAGCTTAACAGATAAAAATTAAATTTTAACAAGCAAATTTCACATTAATTAAGAAAGAAAGAATAGAGAGTGAACAGTTGGAAAGAGAATAATGTATAGGAAAGAGTAAAAAAATATTCATTTATTAAGAGAGAGAGAGAGAGAGAGAGAGTGAATAGAAAGGACTATTGGAGAGAACAATCTACAAGGAGAGAGAAATTTCATGGAAAAAAAAAATAACGACATTAACTGTCTATTGGGATAGTTTTTGAAATTGGTTTTTAAGAAATTTAGTTTTTTTTAAATAAAAAAAAGTGAGAATATTTAAAATAATTTGAAAAAGTAAATGTTAGAAAAAAAAAAAGATTTGACTTTTTTTTTTGGTTACAATTGAAAGCCATACAAATTTGTTATCCTAAATAAGTCAGCTTAAAAGTTGAGTTTATTTTTAAAAGTCAATTTTTTTAGAGATTCCAAACAGTTCCTAAAGAATGCTGTCTTGATTATAAGCCTATTTGGGCTAAATGTCGCAAATTATACTTTTTTTATTTTTTTAATTAAATTTTATTATTTTTTTGAATTGTCTTAATGAGATGAACTCAAAAAGTAAAAAATTTTGATTAAAAAATAAAATTTTTTTTATTAAAAACGAAAATAAGCAATATAAAATTTGACTTATTAGTTTATGCTAGTATATTTTTATTTTTTCTAAATTTTTTTATATTTTGATAAAAAAATTTTACTTTTTCAATTTATTTCAATGAGATAAGTTTAAAAATATAATAATTTGACCAAATAATAAAAAAAATTATTAAAAATAAAAATATACAATATCAAATAAACAAATAACCAATTATCTCAAACAAAACCTATATTGAGCTATCTTGACATCTATATAAATTTCATAGCTTGTGAATATCAAGACGATTTTTCCAGCATTTTTTTATTGTACGTCTTGCCACAAAACGATTTTTCTAGAATTTTATTTTTACTTTTCTAAAATTCTATCTTGATATCTAAGCTGTCTTGACATCTAGCATTTATGTGAATATCATAGCTTTTTTTTAATTGTCTTATCAATTTGAATTTTCTAATTTGACCAAAAAAGAACAAAAGATAGCTAAAATTTTCTTAGGCAATTCAAAATTACTGTCTTCTTTTTCATTCTTCTTTCCTCGATAAATTCTTATAATTAAATAGAAGTGCTTAAAAAATCGTTGAAACCGTTAAACTAATTCGAACCGATCCAAATTATATGATTTAGTTTGGTTTTTTTAGTAAACAATTTAGTTTCGAATCCAAATAATTAGGATCAATTCCTCATAGTTCCGTTATTGAATTAAGCTTCAAAAAATCATATGAAATCGAACCGATTTGTCATTTATTACTAATATTTATATTATGTATTATATATATAATTTAAAAATACTAATTATTTTTATATCTTCATTTTTAATTTTCTCTTTTTATGATTTATTTTTTTTATTTTTTCTCATAACATCGTAATATTATATAATTCATAAATTATTGATGATGGATGAAAAAAAAGTAATAAAATATAACACATAATTTTTAAAAAGAGGAATATCCTTTTGTAAGAATGTGAAACAAGTGAAAAAATAAAATATAAAGTAAAATAATACAAATAAAAAAATAAAAATTTAATAGAAATTGAGGGTGGACAAAAGTAATGGGCCTAAGGCCCAGCCCAATCAAATGGGACCAAGGCCCCAGAAGGGAGGCCAGCCCAAAACGTGCTGGTCCAGCCCGCGAAGAAGCCAGGACCATCAGTTGTTCGGGCCTCCCTAGTTCGGCCCACCCTGGAAAGGGGCAGCCCGGACTAGTGGAGGCTCATGTCGACCCCCCAATAGGAAGGGAATCTCAATAAGATACTTTCCTCAACACGGTTTGATCGGATAAGTAATTTAATTTGGCACAGTTTGTTACCTACATGATAAAATTAATAGAAATTGGTCTATCTGAACAAACAATAAATAGTAGACATCCTCCTATCGAGGCATGCTATTCACACGGTACCAAGCTGTTGGCGATTTTTTTTTAAATGGTAGAGGAAACCAATTTAAAATAAAATTCAAGATTTTTACTCGTCATAATTATTGGTTTTTAATTATGTGATTCTCAAGATTAAAATGGTTTTCAATCCACTCGCGACCATATTCAAAGAAAACAAACTAACGAGACCAAAATATATAGACTGAAAAAGGAACTTAGATATTGTCTTAACTGTCGAGAACTATAAATTTGTATTATCTGAGATTTGTCCACCAGTACGTGATGAAGAGGCAACCGAACAGGAAACCCGAGCTTATCAGAAGTGGCAGAAAGCTGATCAGATGGTTCGGTGTTACATTTCGCTTCTATGTTAAATGTATTGCAGCATCAGTATTGGTCTATGTCAAGTGCTTATGACATGATTATGAGCCTCAAATAAATATTTTGGGATCAAAATCGTGCTGCTAAGCAGATGGCCATGAAATCTCTGATGAATATAAGCATGGTTGATGGCACCCCAGTTAAGGATCATGTTCTGAAGATGATCAGTCTTCTGAATGAACTAGAGATCCAATGAGCTGAGATTGACGAAAAAACCTAGGTTGATATCATACTCCAATCATTGCTTGATAGCTTTAAGCAGTTCTACCTGAATTATTCCATGAATAAGCTCAGCTTTTCATTGGCAGAACTTTTTAAAGAACTTCAAGCAGGCGATGGTGTTTTTAGGACGCCAGGTATTGTGCATGTGGCTAAAAAAAGCTCTTCCTCTAAGCCGAAAGGCAAGAAGAAAAAAAACATTCAAAAATAGGGAGGTACAAGTTCAAAAGCAACTAAGGGGCCAAAAGCTGGTGTAAAAAAGCCAAGAGATAAGTGCTATCACTGTAACCAGTTGGGGTATTGGAAAAAATAGTGTCTAGTTTTTCTCAGTAAGCAGAACAAGCAAGGTAATTTCTGTTCTCTAGTGGGTGAAACATGTTTAGCGGTGTTATCTACTGACACCTGGTGTGTAGATCCGGGAGCCAATAATCATGTCTGTAATTCTTTACAGGGGTTCCAAGAAATCAGGCAGTTTAGTGATAGAAACATTTACCTACATATGAGCAATAATACTAGGGTGGCAACAGTTATAGTAGGAGATATCACTCTCAATTTTAGTAGAGATAGGGATTTACTTTTAAAATATATTCTTTATGTACCTTCTATTAGAACAAATTTAATTTCGATTTCTAATTTGGTGAAAAATAAATATTCTGTTAATTTTAATAACTCTGTGGTTATTAAGAAAAATAAATATTTTATTTTTTCTAGTACATTGGTGAGTGATCTGTATGTTATATCTCCTATCTCTTCTACACTGCAACTAACTGAATTGACTAATACATCTAATTTACCATATAAGAGAAATGATCATTCATTAATGAACCAAACGTTTCTTTTGCACTTTTGCTTGGATCATATTAATCTAAAAAGGGCAAATAGACTAGTAGAAGATGCGTCTTTGAGTTCATTGGAAGTGGAGACACTTCCAGTCTCAGAGTCCTGCTTAAAGGATAATATGACCAAGAGGCTCTTTTTGGCCAAAGGCTATAGAGCTAAAAAATCCTTAGAATTGGTTCACTCTAATGTGTGTGGTCCTATGACTATCTGAGCTAGATGTGGCTTTGAGTATTTCGTCAGTTTCATTGACGACTACTCAATGTATGGATACATTTACCCGATTCACCGTAAGTTTGACTCATTTGAGAAATTCAAAGAATTCAAGGCGAAGGGGAAGAAGCATATGAGTAAAAGTATTAAATCATTATGACTCGACCATGGTGGCGAGTATCTCTTTGGAGAGTTTAAGAACTACTTGTCATCAGAAGGGATTATATCCCAATTGACTGCACTAGGCACTTCGCAACAAAATGGTGTAGTAGAAAGAAGGAATATGACTCTTATAAAGATGGTAAGGTCGATGATGAGTTATTCGAAATTACCTGATTCGTTTTGGGGACTAACATTAGAGATATCAGCTTATATTCTGAACTTGGTACCTTCTAAGTCATACCTTTTACTGATCCCACAAAATTATGGACCAGGCGCAAGCCTAGTTTGAGACATATTCGAATTTGAGAGTGTCTAGCACATGTGCTAAAAGAAAACGCAGGTAAGTTAGAATCGAGAACAGAAGTCGATTTCTTTGTCGGGTATCCCAAGGGAATGAAGGGTGATTTATTTTATAATCCTAAGGATCAAAAAGTTATTGTTAACACCAATGCCCGAATCTTAAAAGATGATTATATTATGGACTACGGGCCCAAAAGTAAAATTGTTCTTGAAGAATTAAGAGAAAATACCAGTAGAACGGAAAAGGAACCACAAGTCACTGATATCCCATTCCTCATCGAAGTAGAAGGATTATCGGGACAGGCGCAGATCCTGAACCAGATCAGGGTGCTACCATTAACATGCTAAACGAGCATGCGAATAATGGTGCACCGGGTTCAGATTTTGCACAGCGCGTTACTACTAGTACACAGACGCAGGAAGTGCCTCGTCGTAGTGGAAGGGTTATTCATCAACCCGATTGGTATATGTTTTTGGAAGAGTCTTTTGACAAGATCCCGGTAGAACTAGATACCAAACCATGTAACTACAATGATGCACTCTAGGACAAAGATGCAGATATTTGGCAAAATGCTATAAATTCATAGATGAAATCTATGTATTCTAATCAGGTTTGAAAACTTATAAAATCACCTGAAGGGATAAAACCTATCGGATGCAAGTGGATCTACAAGAGAAAGAGAGAAGCAGGAAGAAGGTACAAACCTTTAAAGCTAGGCTTGTTGCAAAAGGATTCACTCAGAAAGAAGTGATCGATTATGAATAAACCTTTTCGCCGGTAGCCATCATTAAGTCTGTTCGAATTCTCTTATCCATTGCGGCTCATTTCAATTACGAAATTTGGCAAATAAATGTCAAGACAACTTTAACGAAAGTTTTGACGAGTGTATCTATATGGTACAACCAGACGATTTCATAGCAAAGGGTTAGGAGCACATGTTGTGCAGGTTTAAGAGATTTATTTATGGACTTAAGTAGGCATTGAGGTCTTAGGATACTTGGTTTGAACAAGTCATAAAGCCATATGGTTTTGATCAAAGTCCAGATGGGTCTTGTGTATACAAGAAACATGACGGAAGCGTGATGGTCTTTTTAGTACTTTATGTAGATGATATCTTGCTAATCAAAAATAATGTGGGGGTGTTTTCTTCGGTAAATATATGGTTATCTAGACAACTCGATATGAAAAACTTATGAGAAGCTAGTCGCATTCTTGGGATCAAGATTTTGTGAGATCGAAAACAAAAGATGTTCGGCTTATCACAAGCAAAGTATATCGATAACATTCTTACTCGTTTTAGCATGTAGGATTTCAAGAAAGGGTTTCTCTTTTTTAGGCATAGAATCACTCTATTCAAGGATTAGTGTCCTAAGACACCTAATGAGATAAAGAAGATGAAGACAGTTCGTTATGCTTCGGCAGTAGAAAGCTTAATGTAAGCTATGCTTTGTACTAGACTCGATATTTACTTTACCATTGGCATGGTTAGAAAATATCAGTCTAATTCAGAGCAGAAGCATTGGACTGCGGTAAAGAATATAATCAAGTACCTAAAAAAGATAAGAATTATATGTTGATTTACCAGGTAGATAGTCTAGTACCTTTAGAGTATACAGACTCGGACCTTTAGAAAAAAATTCCCGTAAGTCTACCTCAGGATATGTTTTTACCATGGAAGGTAGAGCTACAAGTTGGAGGAGTATCAAGCAGTCATGCATTGCCGATTCCACCATGAAGGCCGAGTACGTGGCAACTTCTAAAGCAGCCAAGGAGACCCTATGGCTCAGAAACTTCTTGTTAGATCTAGGTGTGGTGCTTTCAGTTCAGTCGACTATTACACTTTATTGTGACAATAGCGAAGCAGTTGTAAACTCAAATGTGCCAAGAGTCCACAAGAACGGAAAGCACGTTGAGCATAAATATCACTTGATACAAGAAATTATACAGAGAGGTGATATTGTTGTGACCAAGATTGCATCAGGGGACAACCTTATAGATCCTTTTACAAAGAGCCTACCGACTAAGACTTTTGATAGTTATGTAGAGGGCATAAGAGTCAGATGTATGGCAGCATAGTTTTGAGTATAAGTGGGAGATTGTCAGGATTGTTTATTAAGAAACCATAAATTTTGTTTATTTTAGTATTTTATTTTATTCTTTAATAAAATTATTTTTTATTTTATGAGAATTTTAATAAGCAATGTATGCGATATCATTTCTTTAATGTTATGCTTGAATATACTTTATTCTGTACAATATTTAATCTGCTATGTAGAGTACGATTTACACACAAAAGATCAGATTATAGGTTCTTGTAAAATATAAGTTTATGATTCACAATTTAGATGGAATTGGACAAACCATCGGTACGACTGTAGCACAGAGTTTTAATAGGCCTATCTTGATTACGGGAAACAGATAATAGTGTCGTCTATTGTTCTGACTCTCTGTGTTAGTACACTTTGTGTATTGAACATGACCACATTGGGGTAATTAATTTTATACTAACTATATAAATTAATTCACACCCTAAGGTTTTATGAGTGCTTATACTTTTAATCTTGAAATAATTATTATTTGCGTATATTTAGTATTCGTTGTTTTGATTCATTAGATGGCGCGATCTTTTACGGATCAATATTCTCGATGAGTTGGATAGCGGTATTAAATATATTGCGAATATTAATTATTGACAGAATTCACATCCCGATTGTTTGGAATTGACAATACCTCCTTAAGGAAGTTTGTAAATTTTGACCGAGTCAAACCCTACAGGTGGATTTAATTATCCGGCCATCAAATAAGTTAAGTAGAAGGGTTTAAAGAATTTTAAAAAGCCGATTAAATTAAATTGTCAGTAATTAAATTTAATCGGCGAGTATTGAAAATCTTAACGTGGGGAGATGAGTAAAGAATTTAAACATGACCACATTGGGGTAATTAATTTTATACTGACTATATAAATTAATTCACACTCCAAGATTTTATGAGTGCTTATGCTCTTAATCCCGAAATAATTATTATTCGCGTATGTTTAGTATTCGTTGTTTTGATTCATTAGAGGGTGCGATCTTTTACGGGTCAATATTCCCGATGAGTTGGATAGCGGTATTAAATATATGACGAATATTAATTATTGACGGAATTTACGTCCCGATTGTTCGAGATTGACTATACCTCCTTAAAGAAGTTTATAACTTTTGACTAGGTCAAACCTTACAGGTGGATTAAATTATTCAGCCGTCAAATAAGTTAAGCGGAAGGGCTTAAAGAATTTTAAGAAGCCAATTAAATTAAATTGTTAGTAATTAAATTTTAATTGGCGGGTATCGAGAATCTTAACGTGGGGAGATGAGTTAAGCATTTAATAACAGAAGCTCGAATAATCGGTTTTGAGAATGCGGCTATGAGTGCAATTACGATTCTTTAGTGATATGATTCGTAATTAATGTTTTTATGAAATTGTCTCTGGGGCAGGCGGGTTTTCATAATTACATTAGAAACTCAAGTCATATTTATTCCACAGGTCCATATTGTAGCCTTATATATATGTAGTTATGCTAACCTTAGCTCACATTCCACATAACATTCATTATTGAATTAGGGTTTCCACAAAAATCATAGGTGGCTAGATTAGTAGGTTCATGATCACGATATATCATAACCCACTCTACGTTCGTGACTCGCATCCAGGAATACAGTAGAAGGCTTGATCAGGGTTTTAACTCGAAGGACTCACATTTGTAGTTGTTGCAGTAATCAAAATAATTCTACCAAATTTTGAAAGGTGTAATCCCGAATCTAACTTTGGGAGTACGGGTTTTATTTTGATCGTTCGACATCAAAAAATTTTAAACTGGAGTCTGTTTCGGCAATTGTCTGTTCAGTAATTTTTTATCGAAAAAATTATATTTAAATTAAAAATCTTGGCAGTTTGCCTCCAACAAAACATGTGCCGAATCTAAGGAAGAATTTGATTTCTCTAGGGATGCTAGATTCAAGAGGTTGCAAGTTCTCACCTGGAGGTGGAGTTCTTTGGGTTTTAAAAAAAAACATAAATTATACTACATGGACATATGATTAATAACCTATGCAGGCTCGTAGGGAATGTTGTGACAGGTGGACCTACTATCAGACATTAAATGAGTAGTATAGGTAGATGACATACACGAAAAAAATGTAAAGGTAATCAAGGTAAACAACAGTTGTGGAAAAGAACATGGAATAGGCGCAGTGGTACACGGAAGTAACGAGGTAGTACAAGTGTGCAAGTGAGCAAATCAGATGGTATGCAAGATGCCGTCAAGATGCGAGAGCAATAGTTGTTGGATGTTTACAGGAAAACTTCGTGTAAAGAGACTAATACGACAGACGTAATGGACAGGTGTACACCTCGACAGAAGCGAGTCTCATTTGCTTTTGATTTGGTTAGTGGTGGTGATCTCTCCAATTATGTG
>JAULJZ010212584.1:0-41960 GCA_032270985.1 Heliamphora pulchella | reverse complement strand
TATAATATAATAAACTTATATAATATAATAAATTTGAATACAAAAAAAACTTATAACTTATAAGTTTATATAATATATTAATATAATAAAATTATAATAATAAACTTATATAAGTTTATAGAATATAATAAACTTATATAAGTATATATAATAAATTTAAAAAAAAACCAAAAAAACGGGCTGACCCGGGCCCGAGGCTTATAGTCCAAGCCCGAGCCCATTAGTTCTAGGGTCTGGGTCGAACCCTTGGCAAAAAAGCCCGGCTTAGCCTGCCCTGAAAATTCGGCAGGAGTCCGTTGGGGCTTGGCCGGGCTTGGCCCGCCCGGCTCATGGCCAAGCCGGGCTCAAATTACACTCCTAATGGCGTGCCTAACTATGAATGAGTGTTCGGTTGTCGTAATTCAAGCGACGACTGTACGTTCGGTTATAGTAACGGAGGCCCTAAGTTTGGCCATGGTAATCCCAATGGTAGTTAAAGATGGCGAGGGAGAGATTGTACAAATATAGGAGAGGAGATGTAGGGGCAGCGCATAGTGAATAGGTTGCAATGGCTAGGGTTATGGTCCGCAATAGAGGTGCATGGCTGCAGTTTTGAGGGTGGAGGGAAGCTGCAACAAAGAGCCTGGTGGTAGAGGAGGGTATGGGGCGGCCATAGAGGTCATGAGATGGAGGCGTGAGATGAGGGAGAGAGGGAGAGAGGGAGAGAGGAAAGAAAGAAGAAAGAAGAAAGAGAACACAAATAAAAGTAGAGGGGATGAAGGAGAGAGGATGGAGATGGTAGCGGAGTTGCAACGACGGTGGCTGTAGGAGGTGGGTGGTAATGGATTAGTGGTTAGGATTAAGGTTTGGGGGCTGGGGATGACGGCATGTTGGGTATTAAGGAGGGTGTACAAAGTGAAGGATGAAATTTTAAAACTGGATGGTGGATGTACTTAGGTGTGTATTTAGCACTTTTGGTGATATATTTAGAATCACTATTTTTATGGTTTTTTAAATATATTCTTACTTTTTACTTTTAAGTTATAATTTTTGAAATAATATCATAGTTTTTTTAATTTTCTTATATTAAAATTGACTTTTTAATTGAGAATATTATAATAATTTCATTGTAAAAAAAGTTAAAACTGTTTGGGATGTATATAGACTTTTCTTTTAGAAAACGAAATGACAAAAAGTAAACGAATTTTTTAGATGTGCCAAACAATCTGCCTTAAAAACTAATTTTTTTACTTAAAAAATAATCTTTTTAAAAATGCCAAATAAAAAGTTAGTTGTATCACAAGAAAGGCACAATCAAGTAGAGTCACGGAATTGTATAAAGGGCAACAAAATTCACAAGAGCCATGGGACATTCTGGTTGTGTCAAAATTTCTTTCGAATAATTGTTTGTGTTTTTTTTTTCAACTTCAGAATACCTTTTTTATATTTCTAGTAATCAAAAATAAATTATATAAACCAAAATACACTTTATTTTTCTGTTTTTTATGAAAAAACTTCAACATTGGTAAGAAAAGATTTAGTTTTAAAATTTTCCATGACAAAAATAGAAGTAAACACATTCGAAATAAGAAAAGACGAAAATAAACTATTTGAGCGAAACTTTGTCAAATACCATTTTAATTTTTTAGACGTTTCTAATAGCAATACCAATTCATTATTACAGTGGAAGAGTGAAATGGGTCATTTTATGGATAACTTATTCGGTGATTTAGAAGTACTATATGTTATTGTTTTTGTGCTATTTTTATTTAATTATGTAAGTAAAAATATTTTGAATAAGACAATAATGATTCAATTTTGTTCGATTGGTTAGAGATAAATAATAACTCAATTAGTGTGGATCAATCTTTTTTTTTATTTATGAAGAACATCACATTAAAAATATCATATAATACTATGAGAGTATTTAAGGAGTGTTTGGCAAAACTACTGTTAGTAACTTTTAGATTTTTGCTACTAATTTTAATTATAACTTACAATATTTTCTAAACACTCACAACTTTTACTACAAGTTATAATTATTTTTTTTCTATTTCAACTACAAGTTATAACTATTTTTTCTTTTATTTCACCTATAAGTTATAATTTTTTACCAAATACTTACAATTTTTACTATAAATTATAATTTATAGGTTATTAGTTTCAGTAATACCAAATACCACCTCAAATACCATTTTAGTTTCTTAGACATTTCTAATAGCAATACCAATTTATTATTATAGTGGAAGAGTGAAATGGGTCATTTTATGGAGTACTTATTTGTAGTTCTGAAGTATTATATCCTATTGTTTTTATGGTATTTTTATTTAATTACGCAAGTAAAAATATTTTGAATGAAATAATAATGATTTAGTTTTGCTCGATTGGTGCGAGATAAATAGTAATCCACTTAATTAGTGCGCATTAATTTTTTTTTATTTACAAAAAACATCACATAAAATATACTATATAATACTACGAGAGTACTTAATAAATTTCTAATTTTATGTTGATCACGTGAAACATTCACTGTCAACTGTAACGGTCATTTCACTAAACGAATCCATGTATTTTTCCCCCATGTGGGAGCTTGGATTAATTCTCGTTTATTTACTTCTATCCAATATTATTATATTTTTTAATATGAATTTTTAATTAAGAATTAAATATACAGTTTCTGAAAATCTCTTGAACATACTCTTGAGGGATAAACTTTCTTAAATCAGAATTATCAATTAAGACAAAGTAAATCACTGCTATCAGTTAAGACATAGGGTTTTAATAAAAATCGAATACAAACTTCTAAAAAGGCCAACATGGCCTGTTTGGCAATTCTAATTTTTTGGCTTTTTGACTAAACACAAAAAACCTAACATGGTCTGTTTGACAAAAATCGAAAAATCAAAAAATTTAAAAAGTTAAAAAGTTAAAAAGTCAAATCAAAACACAAACTCTTAGAATCTTCTATTCAAACTTTAACCACTTTTAAAATACAATAATACTTTTAATTTACAACTTATTTATTACTACTGCTAACTACATATAATTGTTAATATCAAATATATAAAAGAAAAAAAATTGTCCAATATATTTGACCAAAAAGCAAAAAATATTAGCTTTGTATTCAAACAACTAACTTTAAAAAAGCTAATTACCAAATAACCTACTTTAGATTAAATTTAAATTTTTTTGACTAAAAACACAAAAATATAAAAAATAACTTTTAAACTAGTTGTCAAACAAGACAGTAATAATCTTAAATTACCGTACTATGTTAACGAGTTTAAGAGAATCCACGTTTGTAACGATTAAGGCCTGTAACGCCCCGATTTCGAACTAATAAAATTTGAGTAAGGAATAGAAAATCTTTCCAAGAAAGGTAATTGTTTCTTTTTGAACACGACTTCTGAAGAAATATTAAATTCGTAGCTCAAAAGTAGTTTAAACATATTTAGAAAAAATTCCATTCTAAAATAAGTTTTCAAGAAAAGGCTGCCCAGCGGAGCCCGCTCAAGCGGATTTTTCACCGCTCAAGCGGTGAGACACCCGAGAAATACTGCCCAAAAACTGTGAGAATTTCTAAACTTTGGAAAAACTACCACTTTTTCTCCTTCTTTAAACATAATTTTAAACAAGCAAAACTCAGAAGTTAAATTATGCAATTGAGAGACAAATAACCATCTTTCCACCATGAATCCGAAATTAAACTTTACTATCAAAAGCATCATTAACAAGGGTAAAGCTTTCAACCCAACAAACAAACGAGCGTTCTCTCATGCATGCAGAACATGAATATATAACATTAGGGCTTTACAACACTGGTATTCTGACCCCCAACTACAATATTCCAAATATTCAAAACAGTAAGATTTACATCTTTACAATTTCTTTCCCAAAAGAAACTAACATAGATATAATCATATCAACCACTCAAAAAGGGTCCAGCTACAGTTATCTCAGTCCAAGATCTTCTTTTCGCTATCACCTGAAATGCTGTTAAACAATATGAGCTGAAACTCGTAAGAACAAGACTAGCATTGAATATATGCATGACATGTGAAAGTGGTTATGCAGGATACATACATAAGTTTAGCCTGTGCTTAGGCTAGTTTTTTTAGTGACTTTTAGGCTTTTTGGCTTTTTTGGATAAAAGTAGATGTCAAATCATGAATTTTTTGTGAGAGAAAAAAGTCAAAAAGCCAAGCTAAGGCAAATCAAGTGGCTTTTTTTTTTGTAGAAAAAGTTAAAAAACCTGACTTTTAACCAAGGTCAGGCTTAATAAAAATCATACCGTTTGTCCCAAGATAAATTCTCGATGCATAATTGAGTTTTGTATAAAAGGATTATTGCTCAGTACTCCTTAATTTTCGTAAAATTAACCATTTTATCATTTCCACTCAACCTAACACATTTACCATTCTATCACATTCTCTAATTAAGATTTTACCAACCCAATCACTTACAATGCACACACACCCGAACACACACACTTTGTTGACATTTCTCATATTTTACCATCCCGTGGTTTATAATCATAGGCATCGACACTGGACGAGCATACATGTGAGATCCCGAACCTTGTTAATTTTGATATATATAAATGTTGACGTGTTTTTCCTTCATGTTATATTTCATCGATGCTTGGATTATGTTTTGGGTTGTAGAACAGCATGTATAGTTGTGTTTTAAGCTTTCCCGGACCTTGTTTAGATGGGTTGGGTTAGTTTTTGGCTTGTTTGTTTGGCTTTAGAACACAAAACCCGAGAACCAAAACAGTGTGGAGTTCGGTCGACCGAACTATTTTTGGTGAATTCAGTCGACTGAACTAGGGGGTTCGGTCGACTGAACTCAAGCGGTGCACGTTTTTCGAGGGGCTTCAATCGACTGAAGTGCTCTCTTCAGTCGACTGAACAGTGTTTTTGGCGTGCCTATATGTATTTCAGCCCCTGGAATGTTTGGAAAAGCTTAATTCTTTCCATTTCCTCTGCCTTCTCTCTACATTTTTGACCCGCCCGAGCCTAGTTTTCGACGATCAGCTTGTGGATCTCTGCTATTCACGCTGCTAGCTTCGTGTTCATCCGGTCTGATTCTCGTTCCGACGAGACCCAATTTTTGAGGCGTCGGGTTTTGACCCAATGAGGTAGGATTCTAGACCTACTGCTGTTATGAGGGTGATGTATGTAATTGTATGCTTTTTCATCGATAGAAAATGCATCAAATGCCATATTTTTTGTTTAAGTCTTGTTTTTATGATAGAAAGCATGTTGTTTGCTTTTCTTGGCTTATAGTACTATGTGACATGTGGTAGTGAGGTTTTCAATGGGTTTTCTTGAAAACGGTGGATTTTGTTAGAAAATGGTGGTTTTGTGAAAAATCTCAACACTTGGTGTTTTGGAGGTTTGGAGCTCGCCTTCGAGGTTGAGTCTCTGGTTTTGAAACGTTTTGTTGAAAATGGCAAAAATATTTTGAAAATATTTTGTTTGATCTCCATGTTGATGGATGGATCTATGCATACATGTATAATGTATATTTGTGAAATGATTCGATTTTTGAGAATGATTATCTAGAAGTACCGGGATGACGTGTATTTGGCACGAGTTGCCCTCGATGAAAGTCCAGAAACGTGCGTAGTGTAGGTACCTTTGTTATCCTTCAGGGTAGTTTTCGTAAAGAAGGTCGATTTGGGTGCTCTTTTCCCTCGGGTTGTCTGGCCCGTAAAGTTAGCTTTTACGTCATGCTGCTCTGTATAGAACTTGTCATTACCTAGCAGGCCTTAAGTGGTTTAGGACTAGGGTAATGGGCAGGAGTCTATAGTTGCTACCTATGTCCTTGTGGAAGAGTCGGTACATAGGATCTTATCCTTATTTTTCCACGATGTACATTCCGTGAGGGAACGATGTTTTGATTCTTGTTTTCCTTCAACTGTAAAATGTGTTTTGTATTGTTTAAATGCTTAGTTGTGAAGGAAAAACTGTTTCGGAGGTTTGTGGGAAACTTGAAGTTTTATGATGTAAAACCTTTTTGGCTTATGGTTGAGTACACTTCCACTCTATATGATTGCATATTACCTGTTTTACAGCTTTATTGTCTGTTTCTATTGGGCTTCGACTCACGGGTGAGATTTTTTGTAAAACTATTTTCAGGTGATGATGTGGTTGAGGAGTAGCTCTGGTGATGCTTGTGTTAGTGAAAGACTTTTATAGTTTTTCTTCTTTTGGTATGCCTGTTCCTGAACGCAGTTTTGTACGCCATAAGGTGATATACATATGCATGTTATATAAGATGTTTATAGCTTTTGAGAGATGCATACTGGGTTTTTTTGTGATTTCAACAGTTGGATTTGAATGTATGAAAACTTATTTTCTGTAAAACTGGTGTTTGGTGGATTTTCACATGACCCTGGGTTTTGGGGCGTGACAGTATAGACCTACGTAGCGTTACAATCAAGCCGACCACACAGGCCCTATGAAGTAACTGGACGTTCTGTACCCCGACACGACTAACGTCCTTTTTCGGTTGCTAGCCGGCGGGCAGAGAACCCAATCTGCACAGTTTCTCGGTCTTTCACCGTGGAGCAACTCGTGCCCAAACTTAAACGATACTTGGAGCCTAAAATCGGTGCTTTTAGATACATCAGAACACACTACACACGCACGAGTCCAACCCAAATGGTTACTTCTACCAAACCCATATCATTACATGTTTCCATTATTCGTAATTTCAATAATTTAGGGCTTAAACCCTAATTTAATCCTTTACATAGTTTAAATTCACCGATTCATCAATTTTACACAACAAAACCCAAGTTTTTACTTGACATTATCCAGTGTCACATAAATTCATGGAATAAGTATGCACAAGTTCATCACAACCCTCAATTTGACCACTAACCAAATCAATTTCAATACATGGGCCCCTTAACCCCAAAACTCCAATTTTCATGGTTTGGACCCAAATACCATATCCTAATTTGTCATTTCTCAATCCAACTGTAATTAACAACAAAGTAAAGATAGAATCATGTTAAATTCTCCATAGATCTAAGATTTAACCTCCATTCACATCAAACCCAAACCCAGGGCTTCGAAAACACTAGTTTCATGCTTTTATATTCATAAATTCAAAGATACGACACATATCACAAGGATATTCAAGAAAAGTCTTAGATCCTACCTTTGGGATGCTAGATACTCATGAAATGGCCCAAACGAGATCCAACCATGAGAATCTCCAACTGCACGGTGAGAAAAACATCTCTAACACTAAGATCGGGCCTCCAACGGTTGAGCCACCAAGAGGAAGCCAAGAAAACTCACTAAGAGGAGCCAAATAAGCCTCTAAACCCAAACCCTAGGCCTCACTTTTGCTCTAGAGAGAAAGAGATATGAAAAGAATGAGAAAAGAAGAGCCCTTACGCGACTTTTAAAAGGTCTGCTCCCCAATAGTCCGCTCTAACGGACCCCCACCACTCGAGGGGTCCCCTTACCCAGGACTTCTCTGCCATCAGTCCGCTCGAGCGGGCTTCCCCACCGCACGAGCGGTCAGCGCTGGGAGACAAACAGAACAAAAGCTGCCAAAACTGACTTGAATCATAAACCAAACACCTCACAGCGATGTTCTTACATATTACCGCACACTTAACTATTGTTAGCAAACAGGTACAAACTCAAGTTTTAATTCTTACGCAAGCTTCACACTTACAAATGTTCCTACCGAACGTAACATACTCATTTTTCTTAATGTTTAGAAAAAAAAACAAGGGTATGGGTTCCTACAATCTCCTCACTTAGGAGATTTCGTCCCCGAAATCACAGATGCATCAAGAACTAAAAAACTCGGGGTAGTTTCTGCCGACTTCCGATTCTCGCTCCCATGTGGCTTCTTCAACGCCATGATGAAGCCATGACACTTTCACATACCGAATGGTTCTCCCTCGCAAGACTTGTTTTTTGGCATCAAGAATCCTCATCAGTCTCTCCTCGTAGGAATCATTGTTGTCTACCCTCAATTCTGTCCAATCCAAAACATAAGATGGGTTCGGTTCATACTTATGCAACATAGATACGTGAAAAATGTTGTGCACAGAGGCTGGCTATGGTGGCAAGACTAGGCGATAGGCCACCTCTCCAACCCTATCAAGGATCTCAAATGGGCCGATAAAACGTGGCGATAACTTTTCACTCATACCAAATCTCATTAAACCCTTTCGTGGCATAACCTTCAAGAATAGGTGGTCTCCTACCTCAAACGCTAACAGTCTCCTTCTCTTATTTGCATAACTCTTCTGGCGAGTTTGGGCGGTCACTAAACGCTTATGGATCGAGATGATCTTTTCTGTGATTTCACACACAAGCTCAGGAAAACTCACCAAGAGGAGTAAAACAAGCCTCCAAACCCAAACCCTAGCCCTCACTTTTGCACTAGAGAGAAAGAGATATGAAAAGAATGAGAAAAAAGAGCCCTTACGCGACTTTTAAAAGGTTTGCACCCCGACAGTCCGCTCGAATGGACCCCCACCGCTTGAGTGTTCCCCTCACTTAGGACCTCTCTGCCATCTGTCTGCTCGAGCGGGCTCCCCCACTGCACGAGCGGTCAGTGCTGGGAGACAAATTGAACATAGGCTGCCAGAACTGAGCCGAATCATAAACCAAACTCCTCACAGCGATATTCCCATGTATTACCCCACACTTAACCATTGTTAGAAAACATGTACAAACTCAAGTTTTAATTCTTACGCAAGATTCACACTTACAAACATTCCTACAGAACGTAACATACTCATTTTTATTAATGTTTAGAAAAAAAAACAAGGGTACGGGTTCCTACAACCTCCCCACTTAGGAGATTTCGTCCCCGAAATCACACATGCATCAAGAACTAAAAAACTCGGAGTAATTTCTGCGAACTTCCGATTCTCGCTCCCATGTGGCTTCTTCAACGCCATGATGAAGCCATGACACTTTCACATACCAAATGGTTCTCTCTTGCAAGACTTGTTCTTTGGCATCAAGAATCTTCATCGGTCTCTTCTCGTAGGTAACATCGTCGTCTACCTTCAAATCTGTCCAATCCAAAACATGGGATGGGTCTGGTTCATACTTACACAATATTGATATGTGAAAAATGTTGTGCACGGAGGCTAGCTATGGTGGCAAGGCTAAGCGATAGGCCACCTCTCCAACCCTATCAAGGATCTCAAATGGGTCGATAAAACGTGGCGATAACTTTCCACTTCTACCAAATCTTATTAAACCCTTTCGTAGCAAGACCTTCAAGAACACGTGGTCTCTCACCTCAAACACTAACGGTCTCCTTCTCTTATCTACATAGCTCTTCTGGAGGGTTTGGGCAGTCACTAAATGCTTACGAATCGCGATGATTTTTTCTGTGATTTCACACACAAGCTCAGGCCCTAACACGGCTGTTTCACTAACGTCGGCCGAACAAACGGGTGACCTACAAGGTCTACCATACAATGCCTTATAAGGTGGCATCTCAATGCTCGATCGATAACTGTTGTTGTAGGCAAATTCTACCCACGGAAATCTAGAACACACGCTCGTAGCATATCCTCAAGTATTTGAATAATGCGTTTCGACTAGCCATCCGTCTGGGGGTGAAAAGCAGTACTAAGAAGTAGGCTCGTCCCCATAGCTAACTGTAAACTCTGCCAAAAACGTGATGTGAAATGAGGATCTCGATCAGAAACGATGAAAATTGGCACTCCATAGAGTCTAACAATCTCAATCACATAAAGCTTACTGAGTTTATCAATCGAATCCGTCATGCGAATTGGTAGGAAATGTGCTGACTTGGTCAATCTATGCACTGCAACCCATATGGCATCCTGCCCCTTCGGCGACCTTGGGAGGCCCAAAACGAAATCTATGGTGATGTTCTCCCATTTTCACTCTGACATGGGCAACGGTTGCAGCTGACCTGTAGGTTTTTGATGGTCGTCCGTCACTTGCTGACAAGTGAGACAACGCGAGCCGAAAAATGCAACATTTTTCTTCATACCCTTCTACCAAAACTGCCTACGTATGTCATGATACATTTTGGTGCATCCGGATGCACCGCCAAGCGTGAATAATGAAACTCTCGTAGCAAGTCTCCACAACACGCTTCTAGCACAAAGATCCTCCCCGTAAACCTCAGGCTCTGATTGGAGTGGATAGTCTACTCCTTGGCATCCTTGCCACTCAAGACTCGCTCCCGCAACATTAAACTCTCTGCATTCGATCGTTGTGCCTCAACAACACGGTGAACAAGGGTAGGTTAAGAAACCATCGCAAATAAGGCAACACACCCACCAGACTCTCCCAGACGAAGGTCATACTCTTCGACTTTCCCGAGCATATTCCACTCCCTAATAGCCACGCAAGCTAATGTGCTCAAAGACTTCCGACTAAGGGCGCCGGCCACCACATTAGCCTTGCCTGGGTGATACTGTAGCTCAAAATCATAGTCTCCTAAGAACTCCATCCATCTCCTCTGGCGTAAATTCAAATCCTTTTACGAAAACAAATACTTCAAACTCTTATGGTCCGAGAACATTTCAAAGTTTTCTCCATACAGGTAATGTCTCCAGGTTTTTAGAGCAAAGACCACTGCTGCGAGCTCCAATTCATGTGTAGGGTAGTTATTCTCATGAACCTTCAATAGTCTTAACCCATAGGCCACCAGTTTACCCAATTGCATTAACACGCAACCCAACCCCTCGTGCGACGCATCGCAATAAACGGCATAACTGAGTCCTCTTTCTGGTACAATTAGAATGGGTGCACTTGTCAACCTCATCTTCAATGTCTGGAAGGTGAGTTCACAACTATCGTTCCACACGAACTTGATTTCCTTCTATGTAAGGTGGGTCATAGGAGTTGCAAGCTTAGAGAAATCCTTCACAAATAGACGGTAGTAACCGACCAATCCCAAGAAACTCTGAATCTCAAACACATTTTTCGGTCTTTCCCATTCCATCACAACTTTGAATTTAGATGAATCCACTGCCACTCCATCCCTCGAAACTACATGCCCCAAATGTTTACCTTGGGTAACCAAAACTCACATTTGTCGTACTTAGCATATAATTGATGTTCTTGCAATAACTATAAGACAATTCGAAGGTGCTCCTCATGTTCCTCTTCCGATATTGAGTAAATCAAGATGTCATCCACGAACACCACCATAAATCGATCAAGGTAAGGGTGAAAGATATGGTTCATAAGGTCCATGAACGTCGTAGGCACGTTAGTCAATCCAAAAGGCATGACCAGAAACTCAAAATGCCCATAGCGAGCACGAAAAGCTGTCTTTGGAATGTCTTCCTCCTTGACCCGTAATTGGTGATAACCTGATCTCAAATCGATCTTCGAGAAACAACACGAACCTTTCAATTGGTTAAACAAGTCGTTGATACGCCGCATAGGTGTAGACACCCCAATTTGACCCCGCCCAATCTTAGGTGAATCCGATGATGAAAACATGGAATGGTGCTCTAGTTCGATCCTCGAAAAGTGATCCAATCTCGGTATTTGAAACCGTAACCTTCAAACCAATAAAATTTTGTTGAACCATCGATAACTTGTTGTCCAAGTCATTCCAAAAGTGGCGACCGCCATGTTCATTGTGCCGACCGTCAATAGAACCTCTTGAAAATCGTAGCCAAAAGTAGCGATCGCCGCCTTAAACATGGCGATCGCCAACTTGCATTGTGGCGACCGCCAATAGAACCTTTTGGAACCTTCTTTCAACATGGCGACCGCCATGTCCAACCTCGCGACCGCCAACTCCAAATAGCCTGACGTGTCCCAAAACGTGGCAGCATCTCATTGGTTGATAAACTCTATAAATACCATATCTCTGATACGTTTTCAAGGACAAAATTGGAGTGAGAGATTTGGTGAGAGAAGCTCTGCGAAGTTGCTGAGCAATTTCGAGCTCTGACGCCGAAGCCCTGCCGAAATACTGAGACTCGAACCTCCGACATTGAAACCTTACTTGGATCACCACCCAAGGATTAGACCGTTGAAGCACATTCCCAACTTGAGGGTTTCCTGACAATTTAGGTATCTCATTTGGATCCCCGATCCTTTTAACTCCATTCTCTCTCTTTTAGAACGATCAGGTTAAATTCAATCTTAATTTTCATATTCATTTCATTTATCTAGTTAATCTTGTTTTGCTTCATTTAATTTGGTTACTCTCTTTACTTCCTTAGTTGTTAATTTCCTCACATTCCACACTATGCACATTGTTATTTTTATTTTTATTTATTAATTAGTGTCAACATTCTTTTAGCAATTACAACTTATTATTGTTGTTAATTATTATAATTAAGGCACTTACATTATATGAATGTAATTGTCAATATTACATTCATACCTTCCAATTAAATAGTTATGTTTATTTTATTTTGTTTCTTTCTTTCATAATTAATTTAAAGTTTCTCTATTAGTTTTCTTATTCCATTTCTTTAATGTTATTTTTTTAGCATTTATATTTCTATTCTTTTTCTCATAAAATAGCATCATTTTCTTTTTATTCTAATATAGCTTTAATTTTTTTTTAAGTCCCATTTTTTTAATACTATTGTTCCATTTTAGTTTCTTTTAGTTTACTGTTCTTTTTCTAATTTTTATTTTTTATCTTTTTCTTTTCTTTTAAAGTTAATGTAGTTTCTTTTGCTAGCATTCTATTTTTTTTTCTTCTTTTTTATCATTAGCTTTAAATTTCCTTATAATATTTTATTTTTTTTCTTTTAGTATTAATTTAATTAGTATTTCTTTTCTCTTAATGTTAGTATAAAGCGCCATTTTTTTATAACTTCATTTTCTTTTCATAACACTTATCTTTCTTTCATGTTATTAAACTAAAAAAACCACAAAAGGGTCTTTTAATAATAAAAACTCATTTGTTCATTTATTTCTTTTTTTTTGTTTTGCTTAAAATATAAAATATGTGAATAGTTAGTTTTGTTTTAGTAGTCTAATAACATTTTCTAACCTTTTTATTTTTAGCATAATTTGTTTTGTGAACTTTTCTTTTTTCTTTAAATCTTTAAATTCTCTTTTGTTAAAAAACTCATATTTTAAACTTCTTTGTTAAGTAAGCTTTCTTTTAATATAGGATTTTTTCTTTTACGCATTTCTTATTTCTTTTATTTATTTATTATATTAATGTTAACCTAATTTGTTTTAATAATGTTATAGACACCCCAATTTGACCACATCTAATCTTAGGTGAATTCGATGATAAAAATAGGTAGAATAGTGCCTCAGTTCGATTCTCGAAAAGTGATCCAAGCTTGGTATTCGAACCCGAAACCTTCAAATCAATAAAATTTTGACGAACCATCGAAACTTGTTGCCCAAGTAAGGCGACCGCCAACTTGCATGGTGGCGACCGCCATAGAACTTTGTAAAAACTCTAGCAAAAAATGGCGATCGCCAACTCTCATCAAGGCAACCGTCATAGAATTTTGTGGAAACTTCTAAAAACATGGCGACCGCCAACTTGCATTGTGGCGACTGCCATCTCCAAATGGCCTGACGTGTCCCAAAACATGGCAACATTTCATTGGTTGAAGAATTCTATAAATACCGTACCTCAGCGTACGTTTTCAGTACGAATTTTGAGTGAGAGAGACTCTGCCGATATATCGAGCAATCTCGAGCCCCGATGCCGAAACCCTGCCAAAATACCGAGTTCCGAACCTCTGACACCAACGTTGAAGTCTTGCTTGGATTACTACTCAAGGACTGGACTATTGAAGCACATTCCCGACTTGAGAATTTCCCGCCAATCTAAGTACCTCGTTTAGATTTTCGATCCTTCTAATTTCATTATCTATTTTGGAGTGATCAGGTTAAAAATTCAATTCAATTCATATATTTCATTTCATTGCATTGTTGCTTTACTTATTAATTGCCTTATTTATTTATGCTATAGAATTTTTTTCACTTACCTTACTTGTTTATTTGTTTGATTATTTGAATTAAGTTTAATCAAATCGTTAAATAGTGTCAACATTCTTAGCAATCACAACTTATTAATGTTGTCAATTATTCTAATTAAGGCATTTATATAAAAATGGTTGTAATTGTCAATATTACATCTATTTAAATTCTGGCATTTTATTTATTTTTCTTTTCTTTACATAAATTTAATGTTCTAGCATTTAATTTTCTTTTCAGTCTAAATTTCATTTCAATAGCAATTTATTTTATTTTTTTGTAATAATTAGTTTAATGGTCCATTTTCCTTTCTTAAATGTTTATTTTCTTCTAACACTAATGTAATTTATTTTTAATGCACAATTTTCTTTATTAGTTTAATGTTTTAGTGATCTTGTTGTATTTTTCTCTTTAATGTAATTTATTTTTCTAGCATTTTCTTTTAATATAGCATTTTATCTTTTTTTATTGTCAATTTTATTTTCTTTAATGTTAATACTCCATTTTATTTTTCTTTTAGCTTAATATTTCTTTTCTAACTTTTTACTTTCTATTTTCTTTTCTTTTTCTTTCAATATTAGCATAATTTCTCTTTTTAACATTTTATTTTCTTTTCATTTCCTTATAATAATCTATTTCCTCTTTCTTTTCTTTAGTATTAATTTAATTATTCTTTATTAGTATCTATTTTCATTTAATGTTAGTATTTATTTTTCTTTTCGAAATTTTATTTTCTTTTTCTCTTTATTTTATCTTTCTTTTTTCTTCATTTTCATTAATCCCAAAAAATCATAAAAAGTCTTTTAACCTACATTTAATCTTTAAGTGTAATTTTTTTTCTATGTTACTTACTTCTCCATTTATTTTCTTTTGCCTCCTTTTTAAAAACACAAAACATGAATAGTTAGATTTTCTTTTCATTAGTTTAATAAGTATTTTCCTAACTTCTTCTTTTTAGCATAAATTTTCTTTGTAAATTCTATCTTCTTTAAAATCTTTAAGTTCTCTTCCATGTTTAATTTCTTTCTTAGTAAATATTCTTTTTAATATAGGATTTCATGCATATTTTATTTAACACCTAGCACTTCTTTTATGTTCATCATATTAATACCAATCTAGTTTGTTTCAATAGTATGCATATTGCAGTTACTTTTTTAAAAATTTTGTTTAGAATAGTTTATTTTGTTTTGTAGCAATCCATGTTTAGATGATTTAGCAATTTATAGCATATTTTTGTTCCTCCATTTAAACCATGTTAGTTTAAGTTGTTTAAATAATATCACATGTGGGAATGTTCCATATATTCTTTAGTTAGAAATTGTATACCGTAAGATTTAGGATTTTTCTTTTAATATTTGTTTTATTTGGTATTTTATATACGTATGTTATTTATTTTTCATATTTGATTTTGGATGTTCTTTCTTTGCCCCCACTTTCTTTATTTGTATGTATTTGAAAAATCTTATCAAAGAACCAATGATGATTAGTAGAGGCCAACTGTGTGAGACCATGTACCGTTTCATTTTGTTACATATGCATTTTTGGTGTTTTGACCCCTTTTTAGCATTTTTGCTTTAATATGTGTATATGTGTTTTGATGCTTGTTTTAGTTTAAATAAGCATGCGTGGTTGGTTCCGGGAGCTGCCGAGAGTTACAATGCGAATTTTAAAAATTAAAAAAAAAAATATTTTGGAGACCTATAAATATCAGGAGTTAGATATTTTCAAAAAGATATTTTTCAAAACTTAGCTCCTAAGTTTTCTTTTTTCTCTCCACCTTCTCTCTAACTTCTCGGGGGCTCGGGGAATGGTTTTTGACGGATCAACAGCCGATCCTTGTTATAGGCATCGTGCTCTACGCATCCATCCTGATGGAATTCAATTTCGACGAAACTCAATTTTGCACGCAGATCGCGTTTTTGGAACGAGATGTCGGGTTTTTGACTAAACGGGGTAGGATCTCAGATTCTATTGTTGTATAAGGGTACTATATGTGATCTTATAATGTTTCACCGTGTAAAATGCATAAAAACATGGTTTATGTTCGAGAAAACAAGTTTTTTGTTTTAAAACTGTTTTTCGTCGTTTCGGTTGAATGAAATCGAAATTTGATAGTTTATATCGAAGCTAGATGGTTGTTTTGGGTTTGGATATGTCCGTGAGTTTTGAAAAGTATGTTTGGAGGCTTGATTTTAGGGTTTATTCATGTTTTGGGGTTTAAAAAAAAGAAACAAAAAAAATAATAAAACAGGGGCGTAGAACTGGTTGGGGCGCTGGTTGGGGCGCTCGAGTGCCATGTCGCGTGCCAGCAGTCTGGCTGCGGCGCAGAGCCATTTTGTTTTGACCATATCTCCCTCATCTGGACTTGAAATTAGGTCATTTCTGTATTCAAATTGAAGCCCCGAAAGTCCTCTTTCCAATGACATCTCCTTCACGTTGACATTCTGTTTGTAGAAAAAGTTACGACCAAAATAGTGAGGGTGTGTCAAGTTTTTCAAACCGTTTTTCACCCATTTTTGGCCGAATGTTTGGGAAAGGTTGTTTTTCATCCTTGTTGGAACTTTTGGTCAAATTCCATGTCCCTTGGGGGTTGTGGTGTCTTTGTGGGCATCGTGGGTTTGTGTTGGACATTAGTGTTTTGGAGGTTTGGAGCTAACCTTTGGGGTTGAGTCTCATCTTTGAAAATGTTTTTGGTTTGATCTCCATGTTAATGGATGGATCTATGTGTTTTTGGCTTGATCTCCATGTTGATGGATGGATTTTTGTATGGATGTGGAAATGTTTTGGATTTGGTAAAATGATTCTTTAGATGTACCGAGATAGCGGGTATGTGGCACGAGTAGCGCTCGGTGTAAGTCCAGAAATGTGCGCAGCGTAGGTCCTCTGTACCTTCGGGTTAGTCCCTGTAAATTGAGTTGATTCGGTTCTCTGTACCCTCGGGTTTCGGGCCCGTAAATTGAGTGGTTACGTTGTGGTGCTCCGTATAGAACTTGTGTTTATCTAACCGGTCCCATAATGTATGGAGATTAGATAATGGACAGGGATCTATCGTTGCTATCTCTATCCCCTTGTGACGGAGTCGGTACATAGGAATCGTTTTATCTTTCTCCTCGGCTGTGGTATGAGTGGAGCGAACTATTTTTATCTAGTTTTCCTCGGTTGTGCGATAAGAGTGGAAAACAACGTTTTGATTACAGTTTTCTTTAACAGTTGCTTGCATTAGTTATAATGCTTAGTTTTGCTTGTGGTTGAGTTAGCTTCCACCATATGATTGCATATCTTGCTTTACAGCTTTATGTCTGTTTCTATTGGGTTTCGGCTCACGGGTGAAATTTTTTTGTATAAAACTTTTTTCAGGTGATGATATGCTTGCTGATCTAGAGTAGATCCTGTGGTGCCCGTGATGACGGATGACGGAAGACCTTAGTATTTTTCCTTTTTGGTATGCCTGTTCTTGAAGGCCAATTTTGTACGCCATAAGGCGATATACTTATGAATGTGATACAGGATGTTTACTGTTTATGAGAGAAGCATATTGGGTTTTCTTTTGATTTCAACAGGTGGTTTTGAATGTATGAAAACCTATTTTTTATAAAACTGATATTTGGTGGATTTTGGATTTTCGCGTGACCCTAGATTTTGGGGTGTGACAAACCGTATGGTTGGGTGAACGGAGTGCCTAACACCTTCCTCGATTCGTACCTTAGCCCCCGAACCCTTTTCTCTAATTAATGTTTTCAAGATCAGTGGCTATTTTTGTTTTTCTTAATTTTTCTCAAAAATTTAGTAGCAACTCTATTTTCAATAAAAAGGAGTTTTCAAAATTTAGTTTTCAAGGTGTTAAAATATTTTTCAAAACATCTTTTGAATTTTCTTATTTTTGACCCCTAAATCCCAACGCCACAGTATTTTCTAGCGACTGTGCTGGGGACTGATTTCCAAAATCGAATTAAAGGGCTAGACTCAAAAGCATCATTGGTTCTTAATAAAATTTCTCATTTGTATTTTCGCATACATATGCATTGTTCTTCAACCTCCCTGCCTGGTCGACCTGATGCCTTGAACGTTAATTCGTTTCGGGGATTGTTAGGGAGACAAACAACCCTTACTGACTGTACGCTATCACAGGTGCAATAAAAGAGTTTGGGCATATTGTTTGACCATGTCCTGCACCACTTCAAGCATGGGAGGTATATACCCGACTCTATTCAGAAGGTACCCCATTCGATTGACCAAAATCGGCCTTTTGCATAAAGTGAACTTAGAACCCCCCCAATTAGGTGTTGCTAACCCTAGTAGGATTATGTGTTTTTTTTCATTGTATGTTTTGTTTGTACATTGTTAGAATTGTTTTGATCAAGTTTAGGCTAGCTCTTTCTCCGGGTTCGACCCGGGTTTTCTATTATCCTTTGCTTAGGCTAGCTTTTCCTTTGGGTTCTTACCCGGGTTTTATTTTCCACCACACTCGATTTTTCTTACCGTAGTTTTTTTCCTGGAGTCATACCTGTGTTTCGTTTTAATACTTCTAGGGAGGTTTCTTTCCCCTCCGGGATCTTCCCGGGTTGTTGGTTCCCCCTTTTTTGACATAGGCTCATTTATTTCAAACCCTTGTTTCCCTATCGTCATGCGGCCCATTTTTCCTTAGAATTTTTTAGGTCAAACTAGTCTGATCAACACAACTTTGTTTCCCTATCGTCATGCTGCCCGTTTTTCCTTAGAATTTTTTAGGCCAAACCAGTCCGGTCAACGTAACTTTGTTTCCCTGCCGAAGTGCTCTCCGTTTCCGCATTTTAGATGAGCTTTTCCTCTAGAATTTAGTTAATTCCCCTTCTTAATCGTCTTTCTAATTTTTGGGTTATCCTGTTGTGCCGCCGGCACGAGCCCAACAGGGGGATTGTTTCAGTCTCCGTGTTTATCCGCTCATGATTCACCATTTTAGAAATCTGAGATATTTGCTATCTGCTGTCAGAATGTTTGCCTGGAAAGTGTCTGATACTGGTTATCTTACCTTTTGAATCTAGGTTTTTCTGTGGGTTACCATTGATCCACAGTCAACACGAGTTTGGATGAGATCAGAATCAGGCAGACTTCACAGAGTATCTGAATCAACTGACATGGCCAAAAATAAAGTTAATCTGACAGCCCTAATGAGGGCTATTACTGAGATACAACGGGCTGTAGAGCAGCAGACCCAGGCTCAAAATCAGTGCCAGGCGTAGATACAAGCAATTCAGGCCCGTATGCTCGGTGTGAATGGATAGCCTAACAATATGAATGAGAATGAAAAAGACTTTTTGGATGACAACCAAGGACCAAAGATACCGCAAGTTACTGTGCCACCTTGGGTTCCCCGCCTGATTGTGGTAGAAGATGAAAATACCGCTCAGTCTAGGAAATTCGCACTGGCAGAAAAGATTGACTAGATGGAAAAGGTGCTGAGGAAAGCGAAAAGAGTAGAAGAATATATGTTGGATGTAGGTGGTTTGTGCTTATTCTTGGATGTAAAACTGCCCGAGAAGTTCAAGATTCCAGAAATGAAAAAGTTCGACGGCATTGGGGATCCCCGTATCCGTCTGAGAATGTATGTTGGCACCCTCTCCCCCATGGGGATCGATGATCAGCTTAAAGCCCAATTGTTCCATCGGTTGCTTTCTGGGGCTGCGCAAAGATGGTTTCTCTCTCTGGAAGTGGCCAAAACAAGAACATGGGAGGACATAGCCACTGCGTTCATTAGTCAGTACAACTACAATGTCCAGCTGGACGTCACTACTCGAGAGCTTGAAACAACCCGACAAGAGAGCTGGGAATCTTTTGTCGACTTCCTGACCCGTTGGAGGGATAAAGCTGCAAAAATGACAAATAAGCCAACTGAGAAAGAGCAGGTGAGGATTGTGGTAAAGAATCTACAGTCTCCATTAAAGTGCTACCTCATCACGCAGCCACTTTCCACCTTTGAGCAGTTGTTTGACGCTGGGGTGCAAATTGAGGACGTTATCCAATCCGGTGATATCGAGAAGACAGAATTCAGTCAGAAACCACCAAGAAGGAATTTCCCCACAACAAACCAGAATCAATTCGCTACAACTAACCTCGTGTCCCGTTCGGGCGAGGTGAACCTCTTGAACCCTTCTTCTTCCACCCATCAAACAAGCAACCTTCAGCAGTCAGGCGATGGTCAGCAGATGCAACAACGACCGTGAAGAACTTTTACCCCTCTCAACATCCCATTATCCACTGCCTTAAGCCGTCTTGTAGAAAAAGGACTCATCAAGGTACTAGATCCCATGCCAGCACTCGACCCGCTTCCCCCGAGATACAATGCCTCTCAATACTGTGCCTTCCACCAAGGCCACATGCATTTAACTGAAAAATGTATGAGGCTCCGTCATGAGATTCAGAATCTCATTAACAACAAAGTGATCCCTCCTCCATCAGCTACCCCAAAGCTGAATGTCACTACTAATCCACTGTCGAATCATGCCAGACAAGCTGGGATAAATTATATGTCTCTGGGGGAATCGGAGGACCCAAGTCAGCACATTTGTTCAGTACACTTACCACACCCTCATGTTTCAATAACTGAGGATCAAATGGCATGCTCATTCATGATGATCAGAGGCAGTCGAGACAGGATGGAAGAATGGAACGATAATGCCTAGGAATGGTATCAACCGATAATCCAAGCCTACCAGCAAGAGGAGGAGCGCATTGAAGAAGATGATTGGCAATTGGATTACCTGACTCGACCTCATGGGTTTGGTCATACACTTGATGGAATCACTCTTTCCCAACTTTTTGAGGAAGAAGTGTACGTCGACGAGATGCAGTCCTACTGGCTGGTAAGAATCGTGTTAAAATTAGACGGGGCAGAGTGGACTGATTTCTAGGCTGCCTAGGAACAGCAAGTGAATTTTATCGAGAAAGACATCTGGGAAGAAATTGATAATACATGGGCTATCGAAGACGACGAGGAAAGAAGGGAAAGGGCAGCCGTTAGTAGCCTAAATGATTTGTGAGCGTTCGAAAGTCCTCTGCACGTGGACGAAGTGAGACAGACTGATAATGTGATGTCGGGATTATGGGATCCCGATGACGACGTGGAACACCTAACTAGAAGTGGATGACATTTTAAACCAGCTCAGTTAGAAAGAGGACATCCAAGTGGGAAAGGGAAAGAGACAGAGCAAGAGGAGGAGGAGGATGATGTTGTACTGAGACAGTTGAAAAGATGCAGGTCAACATCAGTATCTAGGGCTTGTTGATAGCGTCACATAAGCATCAACAAGCTATTTTAAAGGTGTTGAATAAGGCCAGTGTCTCGATAGATGCAACCCCTGAGTAGCTTATTGGGCTTATTCTGCCAGCCGCCGAACCAAAAGTCATTTTTTTTTCTGATAAGGATTTCCCCGCTGAAGGAAAAAGTCACAATAAGCTGCTATATATCACCGTCAAATGCCTAGAAAAGTGCCAGTAACTCTTATTGATAATGGGTCTGCCTTAAACGTTTGCCCATTAAGAACGGTCGTCTGCTTAGGGATGAGGTCAGATCAGTTCACTCCTTGCAATCAAGGGGTGCGAGCCTATGACAATACAAGAAGGGATGTACTAGGACTTCAGTAGGACCTCTAGAGACGTCAGTTGAGTTTCACGTGCTAGACGTACCGGCCTCCTTCAATCTGCTGCTGGGTAAGCCGTGGTTGCATGACCCAAATGTTCAGGCAGTACCAACTACCCTTCACCAAAAACTAAAGCTGATAAAGAACGGGGCAGTTCTGACTATCCACGGAGAAGACAACATTAACCCCCCGAAAGGAGGAGAGGGCACAACTCTATTAGAAGTTCAGCATAGTGAAGATGATGTGTTGCTAAGTGGTTTTTTGATTCGATGAAGAACATGCTGTTCAGATGCTGATGAACGAAGAAGAAAGATATATCAACCCGTGGGCCATAACAATGATGAGAAAAATGTCCTTTTTCTCGGGCATGGGATTAGGATGCAAGCAGCAGGGAATCCCAGAACCCATTAAGGTATTGTCGACTTCACACAATTTCGGTCTTAGGTATAAACCAACGGGAGAAGATCTGGAAGGGCCTAGAAAGGGACGAAAGGCCAATTATTCTGGGATGCTCAACGGATACTTCGTCAAGGAGGAGGAAGATTTCCCGTATTGTGGCTTTTCAAAGCCGTGGATCGACGAAGAGACCAATCAAAAGTTGCTGGGGTTGGAGATCTTTTTTAGCCACTAGCTGTCTGACACGGAAGAGGAAGAAACAATGGAAGAAGAGAAGGAGGAAAAGAAGGTTCAAGAAGAGGACTGGGCTGACAAGCTTGATGAAGCTGACCTGGGAGTGCTGTTCAGTGAGAATATGGCTCAGTTGCCTATAACCGAATCAGACTGCTACATGATGGGTTTCAGCGCGCCAGCCGACTGCACCAGGCTTATCGTTGATGCTGCTGCAAAAGAAATGAAGAATTGGACCATCGAGTTTTGTAATGAGCAGGTCGTCTATTCTGAGCCTGAATTTGAGTCAGAGTTTGTAGTTGAGGGCACATCTGTTAGTGCTCTTCTCTCTACTTTTACCATCGAGTTTGTAATTCCCACTGTTCTTAATGAAATGAACAAAGTTTTCGATTACTCTCATTTGTTTGATTTATCTCATATGCTTTCTGACTATTGTGAATTTGACGGGAATATTCCAGAAGAAATAAAACTTTTAATAAAAATAGAAGAAGAAATGTATCCCCAACCAATAATTGAAAAAATTTTGTCAATAAATCTGGGTAATGAAACTAACCCGCAAAGTGTTCAAATTTGTTTTTCTTTATCTTTAGCTAAACAAGAACAATTAATAACTTTATTAAAAGAATTCAAAGATGTGTTTGCATGGTCTTACGAAGATATGCCTGGAATTGATCATGATATTGTCCAACACCACATCCCCCATACCCTGATGCTAAACCGGTCAAACAAAAATTAAGACGGATCCAGCCAGAATGGGGTCTGAAGGTCAAAGAAGAAGTTGTCAAATAGATCAACGCTGGATTCCTAATGGTAATCGAGTATCCAAAATGGGTAGCCAATATAGTGCCAGTTTTAAAGAAGGACGGTCGTCTCCGAGTTTGCGTGGATTTTCGAGACCTCAATAAGGCCAGTTCGAAGGACGATTTTTCACTACCGGACATCGACGTCCTAGTAGACAGTACAGCGGGGCATGCCTTGCTGTTATTTATGGATGGCTTCTCTGGGTACAACCAGATTCTAATGGATCCCAAAGACAGAGAAAAGACGACATTCACCACACCTTGGGGTACCTATTGTTATCGGGTAATGCCGTTTGGCTTGAAAAATGCAGCGGCAACCTATCAAAGGGTTGCCACTACTCTATTGCATGACATGATACATAAGGAGGTCGAGGTGTACGTGGACGATATGATAGTAAAGTCTAAGGATCGGGATGGTCACATCACAGCATTACAAAATTTCTTTAAAAGGATTTGAAAGTACAAGATGCGGCTCAACCCGCAGAAGTGTGCATTTGGGATCACTGCTAGAAAAATGCTTGGGTTCATGATCACTCAACGAGGCATTGAAGTCGACCCTTCAAAGATCAAGGCAATTTTGGAAATGCCTTCTGCAAAGACTGAATGAGAAGTCAGGAGCTTTTTGGGAAGAATTCAGTTCATCCGTCGCTTCATAGCCAAATTGACAACTACTTGTGAGCCCCTCTTTCGTCTGCTGAGGAAAGGAGTTGAGTTCGAATGGGATCAAAAATGCCAAGACGCGTTTCATGCTGTACGATGGTACTTGCAAAATCTTCCTGTTCTAGCTCCTCTTGAACCTGACAAGCCATTGATTCTTTACTTGTCAGTGACTGACTCAGCTATGGGATGTATGCTTGCACAAGAAGGAAAAATTGAAATTGAAAAGGCCGTCTACTAATTAAGCAAGAAGTTGACCGGGTCAAAAATACGGTACACGCCACTGGAAAAGACATGTTGGGGCTTGGTTTAGGCTTCTTGAAAATTGAGGCACTGCATGCTGTCTTCACAGTAAACATCATCTCTCGGATGGACCCGTTGAAGTATCTGTTCAAAAATCCGGCACTGACAGGAAGGCTAGCCCGATGGTTGTTGTTATTATCTGAGTTTGATTTCTAATATGTCACCCGAAAGTCAGTCAAAGGCAGAGCAGTGGCAGAATTTTTGGCTGACCAACCAGTAGAAGGAGGTGAAGACACTGAGTTCTAGTTTCCTGACGAACAACTGATGAAAGTCGGGGATGACAAGTGGACTCTATATTTTGATGGCACATCCAATCAATATGGCTATGGGATAGGAGTCCTCCTTGTCACTCCTGACGACTCACACGTCCCCTTGTCATTAAAGCTCAATTTTGAAGTTACCAACAATCAGGCTGAATATGAAGCATGTTTAGCTGGATTGGAGGCAGCCTTAGAATTAGGGGCAAGGAAACTGGAAGTCATCGGAGATTCAGCACTGGTGGTTTCACAGGCAAGAGGAGAATGGAAGGTCAGGGACTTAACTTTGATTCTCTATCATCAAGAATTAGAGAAGTTGATACCATGCTTTGAATCGGTGATCTTCACCCATGTACCAAGACTGCAGAACAAGTTTGCTGATGCTTTGGCCACCCTAGCATCCATGATTAACATATCATCTGAGGTAAGAATGAGGCCTTTGATAATTGAGTAGAAAAAAAGCCGGCATATGAGATGACAGCCGCAATCGAGGGAAGCACTGACAACCTTCCATGGTACTTTGACATTCAAAACTTCGTGGAGAAAGGAGAATACCCCAAGTTTGCCAACAAAAAGGACAAAAGGGCAATACAAAGACTATCTGCACAATTTATCATTTGCGGTGGCAGATTATATAAACGAGGACATTCCGAGGTTAATAAGCTGTGTGTAAACACGGAAGAGGGCCAAGAATTGATGGAAGAAATACACACAGGAGTTTGTGGGCCACACATGTGTGGTAACATGTTAGCCAAGAAGATCCTACGACAAGGATACTTTTGGATGACAATGGAGACGAATTGTATCCAGTTTGTGCGGAGGTGTCATAAGTGCCAGATTCACGCAAACCTTATGCACGTTCCCCCGTCTCAGCTGTATAACCTGACGTCACCATGGCCGTTCTCAGTATGGGGCATTAACGTGATTGGCAGAGTAACCCTGAAGGCATCCAATGGACATGAGTTTATCCTGGTGGCCATTGATTATTTCACCAAGTGGGTAGAAGCAGCCTCCTACTCTATATTGAAAGCCTCTCACGTTACTAAATTTATCAAGCAAAATATCATTTATCGGTACGGAGTTCCCCATGAGGTCATCTTGGATAATGGCTCACATTTTCAAGGGGAGGTCTTGGATCTTTCTGAAGAATACCGGATAGTGGCTCACAAGTCCTCGCCATATCGATCGCAGACCAACGAGGCAGTCGAGGCAGCAAACAAGAACATTAAGAAAATCCTGCAAAAGATGATCAACTCACATAAAGATTGGCCAGAACATTTACCATTTTCAGTTTGGGGATATAGGACGTCGATCAGAACTTCAACTGGGACCACACCATACTCTTTAGTGTATGGGATGGAAGCTGTTCTTCCCATTGAGGTGAAAATTCCTTCACTAAGAGTAGTGGCCGAGGCCATTATCTCAGAAGCAGAATGGCAGAGGAATAGAATAAAAGAGTTGTTCTTGTTTGATGAAAGAAGATTGCAAGCCCTATTTCATGTACAAGGTTACCAAAGGAGGATAGCTCGGGCATTCAATAAAAAGGTCAAAACTCAGAATCTCAGAGAAGGGGATTTGGTCCTTAAAGAGATCAGAGCTCTTATTTTTGACCCAAGAGGCAAGTTCAAGCCAAACTGGTCCGGACTGTTTCTCATTAAAATCATCATGACTGGTGGTGCAGTCATTATTATGGATTTGGATGGCAATATATTCTCCACTCTAGTTAACCTCGATCAGCTCAAAAAGTACTATCCTTAAGGTAAAAATAAGAAGAAAATAAAAGCTCGCTGAGTTAAAAACTGAACAGGTAACTCAGGAAAAAGTCAGAGCAGCCCGCAAGGCCAAAAATTTGAAAGGCCGACCTTGGCAAAAGTTAGGGCATCACAAAAGGGAGTGTCAACACCCGAGTAAAAACTGAGCCCGAACTATGTTATGGCCTGATTCCATCTTTCTGGGATACGTAGGCAGCTTCTTTTAAAAGAAATCCGATCACATTCTTTGTTTTTAACCATCTTTGAATCTGAGTAAGACCAATGCAAAATTAATTTCTAGATTTTGATAATAAAGACATTCAAGCTTCGGATAAATTTGAACTATCTTAAATATGAAGTGGGAGTATTTCATTACTTTAAGCAAGAGTACAAAGTTCTTAAATAAAGGGAGAGCACGTAAATCCCAAACTCTAAAAAAAGAAAAGAAAAGATAGAGCTATGAAATTTTTTTTAAAAATAAAGCAGATATCCTCAAATCCTCCTCCTTTTCGCTGCATGTTTTCCCTTTTCTTTATCCTTCTTCTCCCTGTCTTGTATTAGCCACCCCTTGTATTTAGCAGAAAGTTCAGGACACTGCAGTTCCTGCATCTCCATCCGTGAGCGAGATAGCCAAGAGTCTTGATATGATGATAAAAATGGGGCCCGTAGCGTAGATGAGAACAGACGACCTCGGATACCGGGAAAGATGGTCTGACTGTGACCGAACTGTCACATAATCCGATGGGGGTAATAAAAGGTAGTCTGATGTAGGCCAACCAGCAGCACACCAGGATGATCTATAGTAGTCAAAGTCATGACAGGGATCCGCCACCAAGGGCACTGCCAGGTAATGTTTGGACCAGTCAGAGAAGAAAGATACTGTCGCCAAGATGCCTCGGTGTCACATATCTGATAATGGGGGTGGTAAAGGAAAGCAGTAGCATTGTGCTTATCAGTAGGAGGCTTCTATACAAGGTTCACCTTCTCCATCAGCCTGATCTGCAGCAAGAGTTAGGAAAGTAAAAGAAAGGCTTTGCAGTATGACAGTGGATTTGATACAGAGAAAGATGTTGGGCTTACTTGAAGAAGTAAGGAGCTGCCAGCAAAAGTGGTGGTCTCACCACGATGAAAAGCGTCTAACCCCAGCAGTGTCTCGGTCAAAACAAGGGGAACAAAGTCCCTTCCCCACCCACATCTAACTAGCAATGTCAATCAGTGCACAGCTAACTTGACCGTCAGAAGGAACAAGAAGATACCAAGCAAGAAGATAGAAGCAAAGAGCATAACGACGTCGCAGCTGAAAGTCAAGATCACTAAGGTCATCGGTAGGACTGAACCTTTCAATTAGCCATGGAATGTCAAGATAGTCACCTGATGTCAGTAGAGAAGCTTCCCTTCTAGATAGACTACAGAGTTGCATCACCTGCTGCCGAACTGAAAGAAAGGGAGTGGGAACGACAACGAAACTCCGTGGAGTCAGGTCCAAAATGGTAGCAAACTCCTCCACAGCAGGGCAGAGTTCTTCAAAACCGAATCGAAAGACGTGAGATTGCGGATCCCATAGTTGTGCAGCAGCCATTAGTAAAGGTTTATTAACCTTCACAGTCCTTAGTGAGAAAAGGGCATTAAGGCTGAAAGGGGCAAAGTTCAAACGTTCGATATGAGTGAATTCCTTAATCCATGAATAAAGGGGATTGGCCATCTGAGTCCGAGCAACAACAAATGGGGTCTCAAGGACAGTATTTATAGGGTAGAAAAGGCCAGGTAACCAAAAATTTGGTAAAAGGCACACTTATTATGGCGGCCGCTCCCTTGGAATTGGTGATCTCCAACTCCAAAAAGCACAGTACAGTGACATCAGCCATTTGACCGGGCGACCGCCAAGTTTGAAATAGAAACCGCCATGTTAGTTTCCTTGAAAGTGGCGATCGCCATGTTGGATCATGGAGACCGCCATGTTAGAACATGGCGGGTGTGAGACAGTTTGCAGTCTGTGTGATCTGTATTAGTCGTGGCACCTGAATTATGCATCCAAGGCAGTTTGAACAAGAAATAAAGAAAAATCATGCAACAGATGGACAGATAAAGTAATAAATAGTACTAAGGCCCAAAGTGCATCAAAAAGTAGTAGAGTGTAACAAGGTAAAAAAAAACAAATTGGGGCACTCGGGCCCAATAAACAGAAAACTGGGGCACACAGGCTCATGAAGCAGATAAATGTGTCAAACTGGGGCATGCAGGCCCATCAAAATAAATCAAGAAATAAATGAAACTGGGGAAAGGGGGAGCTCTCTCTCTCACTAATGCCTGGGGCAGACCGGGCGGGAGGAAGGACTAGCCTCGTCTGAGCTCACATCCTCAAAGAGCCTCTCGATGTAGTCATCACCATCACTGCCAAAAGAAGAAGATACAGCTCTGGATCGGCTCCGAGCAGACGAGACTGACCTTCTAGAACGAGCCCGAGAAGATGCCCGGGAACCGCGGCCTCGAGCGGGGACTGGAACCGGGACAGGAATAGGAGCAGGGGTGGAACAGCAGCAGCTACAGGAGGCTGTCAAAAGAGATAAAAAATAAGGAAATAGTATAAAGGAGAACAAAGAGATAAAAAAGACAAACACTCACCGACCGAGGAACAAAAGGAACCCTAACTGCACGTAAAGCAGCAACCTGCTGGCGATCAAGGGTCCGCAGGCCGCTCATCACCAGCATGAGACGATCCAGCCAAACCTGATCCGTTTGTTGAGAAATAATACAGAAATGAGTAATCTACGAATAAAGAAGGACGAAAAGGAAATAGTGAGAAAAGAGTCAAACCTGAGCGTGCTCTGGCCGGAACTCCGGGGCTGGAGGAACTGGGATAGGAATATCGAAAGGATACCCATCTACAAAGGAAGATACGGTCCAGGGTATCTCGACACTCCCAACCCTAGTCCCACCAGCTGAACCAGCGTCAGCAGCAGCAGCACCAGCACTAGCAGCCTCCGGTGCCAATCCCCTCCTCCTGCCGCCAGGACCTAAGAAACCCATCAGGTGTGCCCGAGCCCAGGCTGTGTAGTCCCCCTCCGCCACCAGTAGCTCTGAAACTGGGGTCCTCACTGTCTCCAGCAGCAAGTTGATAGGGCCCAGATGATCAGTCCAGCGCATACGGACTGGAGGGACCACCGGTATCTTGAAGTGATTAAGGCCGAACGGCTGGCGAACCACTCGCTCGCCAAGATAGTACTCCTTACCGAATGGGCCCTCCAGCACAAGATATCTCGGCTGCGCATCAGATCTGCGCCAGCCCTATCCTCTGCTCCTCGTCAGACGTCCCAGTGAACCTGCAGGAATATAAACAAAGAGTAGTGAATACAGTACAACATGATAGCCAGTGTACAGAATACAGTAATCAGTGTGCATGTACAGTACAAAGAATGGCACAGTACCTGGTCAGGAGTCAGTCGGTGCAGCGAAATTCGGAACCGATCAATGTCCTTCCCCCCGGCCTTCTTCCCCTTCAGCCCTCGGGACCACCGGACTGCTCGGGGAATGACCAGAAGGTTTGCTGCAGAGTTTGCCAGGACGTGAAGCCCGAGGAACTCATAGGTCCACAACTGCAAAGAAGAAGATGTCAGCAAGCGAATAATAACAAACAACAAAAATGAATGGAAAAATGCAGAAACTAAATCATACCTCCCAAACCCTCCAGCATCCCCCAATACTGAGCTCTTGGGAAAATCAGGTCAAGGTCTGCATGAAACTGTAGAGCGTAGCCAGAGCAGCGTCTCCCCAGTCGTACGAAGCGACCCGATCAAGACGAGCCTGGCTGCCTAAGTAATACAAGTGAACGGTATTCTCCTTGTTCGAAAATAAGTAGGTACCAAACATATACATCAAGAAGCCTCGGGCGACCCACTCGTAGTGGCGAGGCTCGACGCGCTGGAAGTGTCGAAAGTGGTCAAAGAATCAAGTGTATCTGACTCGATCTCGGTCCATCTGCGCAGGGATAGTCCTGAGAAAGTACAGCAGTGCGTCGAACGACTAAGCTATGGATGGATCAAATGGAATAGGGGACCCACCCACTCGGATGCCCGTGATGAGTGCAAAGTCCAGAGGCGTAAGGGTGGCCACGAAGGTGTTGAAATGGAAAGTGTTGGTGGCATCCCACCATCGCTCGGATAGAGCTGTTAGCTATTCCCGATCATTGCTCGTCCTACCCAACAGGGGTATGAAGCGAGCAAAGCCAGAGGCATCGATGTAAGCCCGGCTAGGGGCAGGGAGGGCTTCGTACCACTCCAACACCTCCCCGGAGGCAAAACCTCCGAAACCTCAGACGTAGTGATCAGCCTGTAAAGAGAAGAAAGATAGAGAATACATAAAGAATAAATCGAACAAGCAAAGTGCAGGGAAACACCTGAGAACAAAACCTAGGTTCCTTCAGTCCTTTCAAGCCCTAGAAAATTAGGCACCCAAACCCTATGTTCGTGATTTCTACACATCCTAGTAACACTAAGCCCTGGTGTACCAGGCAAATCTCAATCATTCTATGCTAATGTTCTTCTCAAGAATAAAAAAAATAATAAAAAATATAATAATAATTTTGTGATTTGTCCCTTTTACCCTAACCTTTTAGAATTAATTTTCTAGGAATCTTTGAAAATTTGCTCCAATCAAAAAAATAAAATAAAATAAAATAAAAATAAAATAAAATAAAATAAAATAAAATAATAATAATAAAAAAAATCTTCCTAAAATTTTTTGAGATTTTCTGGTATTTTCTTAAGATTTTTCTCAAAATTTTTGGAATTTCTTAAAAATTTTCTCAAATTTTATAACATTTTCTTAAAATTTTCCTCAAAATTTCTAGGATTTTCTAACAATTTTCTCAAAAGTTTCTTCAAAATTTTTAAGATTTTCTAGGATTTTTCAACAATTTTCTCAAACTTTTCTTCAAAATATTTAGCATTTTTCTCAAATTTTCTAACATTTTCTTAAAATTTTTCTCAAAATTTCTAGGATTTTATAACAATTTTCTCAAATTTTTTTTCAAAATTTTTAAAATTTTATAGGTTTTTCCAACAATTTTCTCAAAATTATCTTCAAAATATTTAGCATTTTTCTCAAATTTTTTAACATTTTCTTAAAATTTTTCTCAAAATTTCTAGAATTTTGTAAAAACTTTCTCAAAATTTTCTTCAAAATTTTTAGGATTTTCTGAGATTTTCAACAATTTTCTCAAAATTTTCTTCAAAATTTTTATCATTTTCTAATATTTTTTTAAAACTTTTCCTCAAAATTTTTAGAATTTTTCAACAATTTTCTCCAAGTTTTCTTCAAAATTTTTAGAATTTTCTAACATTTTCTTAAAAAGTTTCCTAAATTTTTTAAGATTTTATAACAATTTTCTCAAAATTTTCTTGAAAATTTTTAGAATTTTCTAAGATTTTCTAACATTTTCTTAAAATCCTCCCCAAAATTTCTAAGAATTTCTAACCATTTTCTCAAAATTTTCTTCAAAATTTTTAGAATTTTCTAAGATTTTCTAACATTTTCTTAAAATTTTCTTCAGATTTGTTTTTTAGATTTTTCTAAACATCTTAAAATTCCTTCTTATTTTTTTTAGGTTTTTCAAAATTTCCAAAATTTTCTAAAAAGTTTTCCAAATTTCCTAGGACTTTGTAAAAATTTTCCTAAGTTTTCTAAGATTTTTCTTAAAATCTCCTGGAGTTGCTCTTGATTCTCTAAAAATATTTTCCTAAATTTTTTTAGGATTTTTGGAAAATTTCCTAAAGTTTTTGAAATATCCCTTAAACTTCTAGGATTTTTGATAAAAATAATCCCTTTAATTTTCATGCCGCAAAAATAAAAATAAAAATTTTCCCTTAACTTTTATGTTTTTTTAAAAAAATAAAGATAAATAATAATTGCCCATTTTTGCTGTTTGCTCAGAATCCCAGTGTCCTTACTATTATAATCTCTATCGCATAGGTACTTAAGCTAAGTTCCAATCCCAATCACCATCCACATCATCAAAATAATTCAACACATCAAAATGAATCATCAATATCATCATTACATCATCATATGGGGGAACCTAGGCATGCGTCTACGTTTGAGATATTCTATGCTCAGGTATTGAAATAGTAGGGATAGGATACTTACTGATGGGCGCCGACGAGACATGTGGTGGTCGGGCTCTCGCAGAAGAACGTCGGCAGCAGCTGCATCATCAGGAGGCTCGTAGCGTCTCATCCCACGTGGAACCATGCGGTAAGGCAATGGAGCGTAGGTGTGCGGGTCGAAGGGGGCCGGATGACCCTCTCCAGCATCGAGATCCAAAAAGTCAGCCATCGCGACCTCAGCAGCAGCATCAGTAGCCGCCAGAGCCTCAGCAGCGGCTCGTGCCTCCTCAGTAACACGGCGGGAGGCAAGCTCTCCTCGAGCACGAGGGCATCCATAGCAGTAGTGGGCTGCATGGAAGTGCCCCCACTGGTAGGAGGGACACCCATAGAAGAGCCCTCAGTAGTAGAGGGGCCCCGTCGTGCCCCAAATTGTCATCCTCATGGCCTTGGCCCGCCATGAAGAGTAATGGAATCACGAACAAGAGTGTGAACATCGTGTGAACCAGAGAGAAGCAAAAAGAAAGCAAGAGAAGGCTTGGAAGCTAAGGGAGAGACGAAAGAGAGACGAGAGAGAAGCTTGAGAGCACCAGAGTTTAGAACGAGAGTGAGGAAGGAACAAATGAACTTGATCCGCGCGCCTCAAAGGGCCTTATGCGCGCCTGGAGTTGGCGGTCGCCAACTCCAAAGTAAGTGACTACTGGTTTTCTGAAACGCCACACAGCGACCGCTAGGTTCAAAGGGTTTTTATCCGGCGGCCACTATGTCAGAAGGGTTTGGTCTTGGCGACCGTTACGTGTCCAAAAGTCACGTCATGTCAAACTGCCATTATAATGATTTTGGGGTTTTGAAATGGGTTTTTTGGGATTTTAATACATGCTTTTACTTATCTTGTTATTTGCATGCATTCTATTTAAAATAATAATAATTTTTTAGAAAACCTAAAATCTTTAAGTGTTTTTCATTAAAATTTTTAGTGAGCATATTCTTAAAAAAAAAAATCATGTGTTTAGAAATAATTCTAAAAATAACTTTGTGAGTTTTGAAACCTTTTTTTATGTGTTTTTCTCTCGATGAATTTAATTTTAGGCCATGCTTTGGCTTTTAATTTTTTTTTATCTCGTACCTCGTCCCAAATTTTTAGGTTTTATCTCGACATTTTAATTTGGTGTTTTCTTTTCGATAAATCTAATTTTAAGCCGTAATTTGGCTTTTAATTATTTTTTTTCTCATTTTGCACCTCGTTCTGAATTTTGAAGATCTTAACTCGGCCTATTAATTCGCAATCTTTCTTCCCGATAAATGAAAATATTCAACTGAGGCCTGGCTTCTGATTATTTTAATCTCGCTTCCGATAAACCTAATTCCAATTCCCGCATTCTTAGGTCTTGACCCGACCTATTAGTTTGATGTTTTACTCATCGGTCCTCCTCATGACCTTAAACTGACTCATCGGTCCTCCTCATGACCCTAAACTGGCTCGGTCCTCCTCATGACCTTAAACTGACTCATCGGTCCTCCTCATGACCTTAAACTGACTCGGTCCTCCTCATAACCTTAAACTGACTCCCTCCTCATGACCCTAAACTGACTCGGTCCTCCTCATGACCTTAAACTGACTTTTCGGTCCTCCTCATGATCCTAAATTGACTCGTCGGTCCTACTCATGACCTTAAATTGACTCATCGGTCCTTCTCATGACCCTAAACTAATTCGGTCCTCCTCATGACCCTAAACTGACTCGGTCCTCCTCATGACCTTAAACTAACTCGTCGGTCCTCCTCATGACCCTAAACTGACTCGGTCCTCCTCATGACCTTAAACTCTCCTCGGTCCTCCTCATGACTCTAAACTGACTCTAAACTGACTCGTCGGTCCTCCTCATGACCTTAAACTGACTCCTCGATCCTTCTCATGACCCTAAACTGACTCGTCGGTCCTCCTCACGACCTTAAACTGACTCATCAGTCCGCCTCATGACCTTAAACTGACTCATCGGTCCTCCTTGTGACCCTAAACTGACTCGGTCCTCCTCATGACCCTAAACTGACTAGCATTGCATTATACTTGTCATGCATCTTCTTTGCATTTTTGCCCCATGAACTATGTTCTGGTCTGATCCCTAGTAAATGGGGTACGTAGGCAGTTCGACGAAAATTCGAGTACGACTAACATTATATGCATGCTTGTATGTTTGTGGCCTGAGATTGACGGCTCGGTCAAATGGATGTTGTCTCTAGATCTTTGATATAACTTACTCTATACGTTGCTACGCAAGTTATATCAAAGAAGGGCAACTGTAGACACTCCAATTTGACCCCGCCTAATCTTAGGTGAGTCATATGATGAAAACATGTGGAATAGTGCCACCGTTTGATCCTCGAAAAGTGATCCAAGCTAGTATTCGAACCCGAAACCTTCAAACTAATGAAATTTTGACGAACCATCGAAACTTATTGTCCAAGTAAGGCGACCTCCAACTTGCATTGTGGCGACCGCCATAGAACTTTGTAGAAACTCTAGCCAAAAATGGCGATCGCCAACTCTCATCATAGCGACCGCCAACTCTCATCATGGCGACCGTCATAGAACTTTGTAGAAACTTCCAAGAACATGGCGACCGCCAACCTGCATTATGGCGACCGCTAACTCCAAATGGCCTGACGTGTCCCAAAACGTGGCAACATCTCATTGGTTGAAGAATTCTATAAATACTGTATCCCAGCGTACGTTTTCAGTTCGAATTTTGAGTGAGAGAGACTCTGCCAATATATCGAGCAATCCCGAGCACTAACGTCGAAACCCTGCCAAAACACCGAGTTTTGAACTTCCAACACCGATGTTGAAGTCTTGCTTAGATCACTACTCAAGGACTGAACCATTGAAGCACATTCCCGACTTGAGGATTCCTCGCCAGTCTAGGTACCTTGTTTAGATCCCCGATACTTTTAACTCCATTCTCTCTTTTGGAGTGATCGGATTAAAAATTCAATTTCAATTCATATATTTCATTATATTGCATTCTTGCTTTACTTATTAATTGTCTTATTTATTTATGTTCTAGCATTTCCTTTTACTTAACTTACTTGTTTATTTGTTTACTTATTTGAATTAAATTTAATCAAATCATTAAATAGTACCAATATTCCTAACAATTATAACTTGTTAATATTGTTAATTGTTCTAATTAAGGCACTTACATAAAAATGGTTATAATTGTCAATATTACATCCATTTAAATTCTAGCATTTTATTTATTTATTTATTTTATATTAATTTAATGTTCTAGCATTTAATTTTCTTTTTAGTCTAAATTTCATTTCAATAGTATTTTATTTCATTTTCTTGTAATAATTAGTTTAATGGTCCATTTTTCTTTCTTAAATGTTTATTTTCTTCTAACACTAATGTAATTTCTTTTTAATGAAAATTTTCCTTCATTAGTTTAATGTTCCAGTGATCTTGTTGTATTTTTCTCTTTAATGTAATTCATTTTTCTAGCATTTTCTTTTAATATAGCATTTTATCTTCTTTTATTGTCAATTTTATTTTCTTTAATGCTAATGCTCCATTTTATTTTCCTTTTAACTTAATATTTCTTTTCTAACTTTTTACTTTCTATTTTTTTTTCTTTCAATATTAGCATAATTTCTCTTTCTAACATTTTATTTTCTTTTCATTTTCTTATAATATTCTATTTCCTCTTTCTTTTCTTTTAGTGTTGGTTTAATTATTCTTTATTAGTATCTCTTTTCATTTAATGTTAGTATTTATTTTTCTTTTAGAAACTTTATTTTTTTTTCTCTTTATTTTATCTTTCTTTTTTCTTTATTTTCATTAATCTCAAAAAATCATAAAAAGTTTTTTAACCTACATTTCATCTTTAAGTGTAATCTTCTTCTCTTTTATTTACTTCTCCATTTATTTTCTTTTGCCTCTTTTTTAAAAGCACAAAATATGAATAGTTAGGTTTTCTTTTCATTAGTTTAATAAGTATTTTCCTAACTTCTTCTTTTTAGTATAAATTTTCTTTGTAAATTTTTTCTTCTTTAAAATTTTTAAGTTCTCTTTCATGTTTAATTTCTTTTTTAGTAAATATTCTTTTTAATATAGGATTTTATGCATATTTTATTTGACACTTAGCACTTCTTTTATGTTCATCATATTAATGCCAATCTAGTTTGTTTCAATAATATGCATGTTGTAGTTATTTTCTTTAAAATTTTGTTTAGAATAATTTAGTTTGTTTTGTAGCAATCCATATTTAGATGATTTAGCAATTTATAGAATATTTTTGTTCTTCCATTTAAACCATGTTAATTTAGGTTGTTTAAATAATATCACATGTGTGAATGTTTTATGTATCTTTTAGTTAGAAATTGCATGCCGTAGGACTTAAAATTTTTCTTTTAATATTTGTTTTTTTTGGTGTTTTGTATACGTATGTTATTTATTTTTCATATTTGATTTTGGATGTTTTCTTTTTGCATCCACTTTTTTTATTTATATGCATTTGAGAAATCTTATCAAAGAACCAATGATGATTAGTAGAGGCCAACCGTATGATTGGGCGAACGGGGTGCCTAACACCTTTCCCGATTCGTACCTTAGCCCCCGAACTCTATTTCTCTGGTTAATATTTTCAAGATCAGTGGCCATTTTGTTTTTCTTAGTTTTTCTCAAAAACTAAGTGGCGACTCTATTTTCAATAAAAAGAGATTTTCAAAATTTGATTTTCAAGGTATTAAAATATTTTTCGAAACATCTTTTGAATTTTCTTATTTTTTACCCCTAAATCCCAACGCCACAAATATGCATATTTTAGTTACTTTCCTTAAGAATAGTTTAATTTGCTTTGTAGCAATTCATGTTTAGGTAGTTTCGGTAACTACTAGCATATTTTTATTATTTTTTGCATACTATGATAGTTTTAGTTATTTTTGTAAATATTGTATGTGAGAATGTATTATGTATCCATTAGTTAGAAATTGCATGCCGTAGGACTTAGGAATTCACCCTTTTACTTGTCCTAATTTGGAGTGCTATGTATATATATTATGTATTTTTCATATTTGATTTTGGATGTTCTCTCTTTGTCTTTATTTTCTTTATTTGTATGCATTTGAGAAATCTTATTAAAAAACCAATGATGATTAGTAGAGGCTAATCTTATGGTTGGGCGAACAGGGTGCCTAACACCTTTTTCGATTTGTACCTTAGTCTCCAAACCCTCTTCCTCTGGTTAAACATTTTAAAGATCAGTAGCCATTTTTGTTTTTCTTAGTTTTTTCCAAAAACTAAGTGGCGACTCCATTTTAAGAAAAAAAGAGTTTCCAAAATTTAATTTTTAAGATGTTAAAAATATTTTTCAAAAACAACTTTGAATTTTCTTATTTTTAGAACGTTTTTAAAAACAACACCCAAAATTCCAACGCCACAGTATTTTCTGGCGACTCCGTTGGGGACTGGTTTACAAAATCAAATAAGAGGGCTAGAAAACATTATTAGTTCTTAATAAGAATTTCTCATTTGCATTTACGCATACATATGCATTGTTCTTCAAAACCCTCTGCTTGGTCAACCCGATGCCCTGAACGTTTATCCATTTCGAGAATTGTTGGGAAGATGGACAACCCTTACTGACTGTACGCTATCATAGGTGCAGTAAAAGAGTTCGGGCGTACTGTTTGACCATGTCCTGCACCACTCCAGGCATGGGAGGTATATTCCTGACTCTATTCAGAAGGTACCCTGTTCGATTGACCAAAACTAACCTTTCGCATATAGTGAACTTAGAACTCTCCATTAGGTGCTGCTAACCCTAGTAGGATTGTGTTTTCTTCATTATATGTTTTGATTGCGTATTGGTAGGATTATTTGTTTGGGCTTAAGCTAGTTTCTCTTTCGGGTTCGGCTCGGGTTTTCTCTCATCCTTTGTTTAGGTTAGCTTTTCCTTTGGGTTCTTACCCGGGTTTTGTTCTTCACCATGTTTGGTTTTCACGCTATAGTTTTCTTCTCGGGGTTGTGCCTGTGTTTTGTTTTGAAGACTTTAGAATAGTTTCTCCCTCTTTCGGGTTCTTCTCGGGTTGTTATTTCCATACCCCCACCATTTTTAGGCTCGTTTCTATTGGATCCTTGTTATACCCGCGTAAGCTAGTTTCTTACCGTTATGCTGCCTATTTTTCTTTAGAATTTTAGGTCAAATCAGTCCTCTCAACCTAGTTTTATTTTCTTATCGGAGTACTGCCCTTTTTTTTACCCAAGTTTAGTCAAACCTGTTCAGTTGTTACGCTACTAGTATGAGCCTGGCAGAGGCATTGTTTTAGCCTCAGTGATTATCTGCCTGTAGTTTGCTATTTTGGATATCTGGGATATTTGCTATCTATCATCGAAGTTCTTAATCGAAAAATGTTTGATACTGGTTATTATTCTTTTGGGATCTAGGTTTTCTTTGGGTATAGATCATTGAACCGAGAAGAGCACAGTCGACACGTGTTTGGGCAAGATCAGTGACGGGCAGACTTTGTAGGGTACCTGAACAGTCAGTTGAGATGAAGAGAACGAGGTGAATCTGGCAACCCTGATGAGGGTGATCACTGATATACAGAGAGCCTTAGAACAACAGACCCAGACTCAAGTACAATGTCAGGCGTAGATCCGGGTGATTCGGTCCCGTATGCCCGCTGTGAATGGACAGCCAGAGGACACAAATGAGTATGCCAAAGACTTTTAGGATGACAATTAGGTCCCCGATAGGCCGCAAGTTGTTCCACCACCACCACAGAACCCTCGACAGGTAATAGTTGAGGAAAAAAACACTGCTCAATCCAGAGAGTCTGCGTTGCTTGAGAAGATTGATCGGATGGAGAAGGTTCTTAAAAAGGCCAAAGAAATCGAAGAATACGTGCTAGATGTGGGAGGACTATGTATATTCCCAGACGCTAAGCTACCAAAAAAGTTTAAAATGCCAGATATGGAGAAGTTTGATGGAACTGGAGATCTCAGAATTCATCTTTGAATGTATGTTGGTACCCTGTTGCCAATGGAAATTGATGACCAGTTGAAGGCTCAGCTCTTTCACTGATCTCTTTCTGGGGCCGCCCAGAAATGGTTCCTCTCCCTCGATGTAGCCAAGACCAGAACCTGAGAGGACATAGCTACAGCATTTGTCAGTCAGTATAGTTACAATGTCCAACTGGACGTAACTACTCGAGGGCTTGAAACGAGTCAACAGGAGAATCGGGAGTCTTTTGTTGATTTTCTGATCCGATGGAGGGGTAAGGCCGCCAATATGACAAACTGGCCCTCTGAGAAAGAGCAAGTGAGGATAGTAATAAAGAATCTGCAACCCCCCCGAAACGCTATCTGATCACACAGTCGCTCTCCATATTCGAGCAGTTGTTTATTGCTGGGGTTCATATAGAAGATGCAATTCAATCTGGGGATATTGAAAAAGCTAAGCCTAACCAAAAACTAAGGAGGACATTCCCAGGAAACAACCAAAACCAAACTGTCACCACCAGCCTCGTGTCTCGCTTGAACGAGGTGAACCTGTTGAACCCATCTTCTTCCATCCAGCAATCCAACAATACCTAACAATCAGACAATGGCCAACAACATAGGCTGAGGAGGGTCTTCACTCCTCTCAACATTTCTTTATCCACTGCCCTGAGTCGACTCGTTGAGGAAGGGCTTATCAAGCCATTGGAACCCATGCCTGTACTTGATCCCCTATCATCGAGGTTTAATGCTTCTCAATACTGCGCCTTCCACCAAGGTCACAGACACCTAACTGACAAGTGCTTAAGGCTCCGACATGAAATCCAGAACCTCATCGACAATAAGGTGATCCCACCACCATCTACCACCCTAAAGTCGAATTTCACGACTAACCCACTGCCAAACCATACCAGGTAGGCTAGGGTAAATTACATGTCTCTGGGGGAATCAGAGAACCTGAGTCGATATATCTGTCCAACAAACTTGCCACGTCCTTATGTTTCAGCTACTGAAAATCAGGTAGTTTGTTCATTGATTATGATAAAAAATGGATGGGATGCCATAGAGGAGTGGAATGATAATGACTGGAAAGGATATCAGGCTAATTCAAGAGGAGCACAACGAAGAAGATGATTAGTCTCTGGATTACCCGACCTGGCCCTATGGGTTCAGCCACGTGCTTAATGGCATCACCCTCTCCCAACTTTTTGAGGAAGAGATATATGTCGATGAGACGCAGTCCTATTGGCTGGTAAGAGTCGCGCTAAAATCAGACGGAGCGGAGTGGATCGATTTCTGGGCCATTCGGGAACAGCAGGTTAATTTTATCAAAAAAGACATCTAAGAGGAAGTTGATAATACATGGGCTATTGAGGATGATGAAGAAAGAAGAGAAAGAGCAATGGTTGGTGGGTTAGATGATTTGTGGGCATTTGAAAGCCCTCCATGTATAGACGAAGTAAGACAGGCCGAGAGTACAATACCAGGATTATGGGATCCCGAGGAGGGAATAGAACATCTGACCAGAAGTGGGCGGCATTTCAAGCCAATCCAGCTGGAGAAAGGGCAACCAAGCGAAAAAGGGAAGGAAAAAGAACAAGAAGAAGAGGAGGATGCAGTGCTGAAGCAGTTAAAGAAGCCGCAAGCCAATATCAGCATTTGGGGGATATTAATGGCCTCACATAAACACAAACAAGCTGTGCTAAAGGTTCTGAATAAAGTCAGCATTTCAATAGAGGCTACCCCAAAGCAACTGATTGCACTTTTTTTACTGGCGGTAGAACCAAAAATTATTTCTTTTTCCTATAAAGATCTGCCAACAGAGGGAAGGAATCATAACAAATAACTGCATATTACCGTTAAGTGCCTGAACAAATGGGTCCCTAGGACTCTTATCAATAACAGGTCTACATTAAATGTATGTTCGCTCAGAACAGCACTATGTTTAGGACTCAAGATGAAGCATTTCATACTGAGCAATCAAGGAGTCCGGGCCCATGAAAATACGAGGAGGGACGTACTGGGACTTGCATCGTTCGCAATATCGGTAGGGCCCTTGAAAACATCGGTCAAGTTCCATGTACTAGATGTACTGGCATCTTTCAACTTGTTGTTGGGAAGACCCTAGTTGCATGATCCAAGTGTTCAGGCTGTACCATCGACTCTCCATCATAAACTGAAGCTGATAAGAAATGGGGCAGTTTTAACTATTCACGGGAAAGACATCATTCATCCCCCAAGGGGAGGAGAGGGCTCAACTCTGTTGGAAGTTCAACATAGTGAAGATGATGTATCGCTTAGTGGTTTTCGATTTAATGAAGCACAGGCTGTCCAGATGCTAATGAATGAGGAGGAAATGTACATCAACCCACGGGCTATAACAATGATGAGGAAGGCGTCCTTTTTCCCTGGTATGGGATTAGGTCGTAAGCAGCAAGAAATCCCCGAACCTGTTCAGGTGTTGCTAGCTTATCGCCGTTTCGATCTTGGATACAAATCGACGGAGGATGATTTGGAAGAGCCTAAGAAGGGACGGAAGGTCAATTATTCAGGAACTCTCAATGGGTACTTTTGTTGGGAATGTATACTGAAAAATTATGCTCTTTATGTATTTTATTCTGAATTCCTAGCATATTAATAAGAAACATTTGAGATGGTTTTGCATTTATGATTTCATATTTATATTTGAAATGTATGAATGCATAGTCTGTATATTTTGTCCAGTATTTAACTTGGTGCGTGTTGCACGGAAGATCAGGTCAAAGGTTCTGACAGATTATACGGGTAGGCTGACAATCGCAATGGACCCAAACATTCCATTGGTACGATTGTAATACATCATTATAGTAGCTGGTCTTGGCTAGGTCGAACGGATCGAATTCAGGTTTTGAGAATTCGATGTTCGAGCTCGATGTGTT